>JACXGJ010009402.1:0-24374 GCA_016801105.1 Esox niger
CTCTAGGGTTAGATGTGGAGTAGACGGGCATCTCTCTCTAGGGTTAGATGTGGAGTAGACGGGCATCTCTCTCTAGGGTTAGATGTGGAGTAGACGGGCATCTCTCTCTAGGGTTAGATGTGGAGTAGACGGGCATCTCTCTCTAGGGTTAGATGTGGAGTAGACGGGCATCTCTCTCTAGGGTTAGATGTTTTTTCTCATTCTTAGCGCTCAGTTTTCCATTGAGGCAATGGCATCATATCACCTTTGGTTGTTCTAACTCTTTCCGTTCGGAATCTTTGCTTCCTTGTGCTGTTGCTTTCTGTGTTGCATTTGTTTTTTTGTCAGGGATCTATTTGTTCGATCAGATGAAAACCATTAGGAGAAGCCTAAAGCAAACAATACACTTTGCCATTCGGATAGAACAACATGCCACGTTTTCACATCACGTAACGCATCAATCTGCAAACCCCGCCCTAATGGTACGTTCTCACTATTTGCAATGCAGGCGATGGCTCAATTCATTTCAATAAGGGGAAGCATGGCCAGTGAGTGGCTTGTTGGGCGGTGCGTGGTATTCGTAAGAGCCAAAGGAAAATCACCCATGCCTATCGTACATCCCCCGTGCCTATCGCTGGGGACTGACCAATCATGGGATTTTGCGTAGGTGGTTGTTAAATGCTCTTAAAAGAACTTAAACAGAATTAAACAAACCTGTTTTTGTGGTACATTTTTTCAAAAGATGGATGAAAAAATAGAAATTACAGTAGCAGTGATGGGATTTCCTAAGCTGAACGATTTCACGTTATTTGCCAAACACCTGTGATTGGCACCAGTGGAAATGCCGCTTAATACGGACCAGCTGTTCGCCTTGTTTCCCCGGGGACGACTGAGTTCTTTAAAAGTCAAAAATGGTTTGGCTGTTATCTTTTTATTACATTTAATAATAAGAAATGTGATGAAAGAAATGTATATATACCCTCACATAAAGGATTATTAGGAACACCCTACTAATACTGTGTTTGACCCCATTTCGCCTTCAGAACTACCTTAATTCTACGTGGCATTGATTCAACAAGGTGCTGAAAGCATTCTTTAGAAATGTTGGCCCATATTGATAGGATAGCATCTTGCAGTTGATGGAGATTTGTGGGATGCACATCCAGGGCACGAAGCTCCCGTTCCACCATATCCCAAAGATGCTCTATTGGGTTAAAATCTGGTGGGGGCCATTTAAGTACAGTGAACTCATTGTCATGTTCAAGAAACCAATCTGAAATGATTCGAGCATTGTGACATGGTGCATTATCCTGCTGGAAGTAGCCATCAGAGGATGGGTACTTGCTGGCCATAAAGGGATGGACATGGTCAGAAACAATGCTCAGGTAGGCCGTGGCATTTAAATGATAAGTGTGCCAAGAAAACATCCCCCACACCATTACACCACCACCACCAGCCTGCACAGTGGTAACAAGGCATGATGGATCCATGTTCTCATTCTGTTTATGCCAAATTCTGACTCGACCATCTGAATGTCTCAACAGAAATCGAGACTCATCAGACCAGGCAACATTTTTCCAGTCTTCAACTGTCCAATTTTGGTGAGCTCTTGCAAATTGTAGCCTCTCTTTCCTATTTGTAGTGGAGATTAGTGCTACCCGGTGGGGTCTTCTGCTGTTGTAGCCCATACACCTCAAGGTTGTGCGTGTTGTGTCTTCACAAATGCTTTGCTGCATACCTCTGTTGTAACGAGTGGTTATTTCAGTCAAAGTTGCTCTTCTATCAGCTTGAATCAGTCAGCCCATTCTCTGACCTCTAGCATCGGGAACAGGCATTTTCGCCAACAGGACTGCCGCATACTGGATGTTTTTCCCTTTTCACACCATTCTTTGTAAACCCTAGAAATGGTTGTGCGTGAAAATCCCAGTAACTGATCAGATTGTGAAATACTCAGACCGGCCCGTCTGGCACCAACAACCATGCCACGCTCACAATTGCTTAAATCACCTTTCTTTCCCATTCTGACATTCAGTTTGGAGTTCAGGAGATTGTCTTGACCAGGACCACACCCCTAAATGCATTGAAGCAACTGCCATGTGATTGGTTGATTAGATAATTGCATTAATGAGAAATTGAACAGGTGTTCCTAATAATCCTTTTGGTGAATGTATATTTAATATATATCCAGACTGCATTTCATAAATGATAAAACAGGTTAAGAAACAAAGTATTTTGCATTGGCAGAACGTGATGATGCCAGGCCAGGGTGCATGCTGGCCTTACTGGCCAATGAGCTATATATGCATGGTAACCCCTGCCCATAAAGGGGTGGCTGAAACATTGCTCTTGTCTGTCACAAGGTTACAAGACATTGCTTTTGTCAGGTTGCAAGGTTTTGGGAAATGCTATTTATTGATTTGAATAACAAAACATACACTAAGTGAATACAGTGACCGTTTTTGGACAGTAGTGCACAATTGCTAACATGAAATCTTGTAGGTGTCACTGTATGACATTGTTATCTTGGACCTTCATGTCCCATTCTTCATCTAGATGTTGGAGGCTGAATTGAACAGGTTGATGTGCTTTGAAATCATTTTGAAATACATATTGGCTAATGCCCAACATCCTGCAACATCCATCAATTATAAATAAAGCAATTGCACTTGTAAACAAATTAAATAAATATTTATCTTGAAGCATTAAGCTTCCCAAAATAGTGCTGTAGAGGTGTTTTCCTTAGTTGTTGACATCAGAGGTCGAGAGATGATATACAATCTTCCTACGGGATATTACCAAATTATTCCGATGCTATGTAGTAAATTTCCACTTCCCACTTGGTAACAAAGAGTCTATGTCACATGTCTCCTTGAGTGCAAGTTGGGCACTTGTGGGTACAAAGGAAATGTCTGTAGCATTATAGTTATTTGAAAAAGCTGAAGAACAATCTACACAAAATACCCCATAATGGTAAATCAAAATTGCCTTATTCATTTATTTTTGTTAAACTAATGATGGAAAATACACTGTTCAAAAGAATAAAGGGAACAATTAAATCACACATTGGGTCTCGATGAACAAAATATATTAAAAATCAAGATCTTTACTGTATAATTTGTCATTTGTTGAGAACAAATGTACGTAAAAAGTGGGAACCAAAATAACCAACCGATTGAGGGCTGGATTCAAAGTCACACTGAAAGTCAATGTAAGCAAACAAACTTGCATGAGTTTGATCACAGCACTTTATAATGTGCTTATGGCCCCCATGCATGTTCCTGATGAGATGGCTGATGGTGTCCTGGGGGATCTCCACCCAGACCTGGATCAAGGCATCAGTGAGCTCCTTGACAGTCTGTGGCGCTACTTGGTGTTGTCAGATGCACCGATGCATAAGGTCCCCGAGGTTTTCAGTTGGATTCAGGTCTTGGGTACGTGAGGTACGTGTTGGATGATGATGCTGGCAGCATAAAGTTCACCACGTCATCATCAGACACTTTCACATCTGTCATGTGCTCAGTGTGAATCTGCTCTCATCTGTGAAGAGAACGGGGCATCGATGGTGGGCCTGCCAGATCTGGTGTTCTCTGGCGAATGCCAATCAAGCTGCACGGTGACGGACTGTGAGCACAGGTCCCACTAGAGGACGTCGGGCCCTCATGCCACCCTTATGGAGTCTGTTTCTGACTGTTTGGTCAAAAACATGCACACCAGTAGCCCATTGGAGGTCATCTTGTACTCCTGTACGCCTCCTGTTCCTCCACGCACAAAGAAGCAGATAACAGTCCAGCTGCTGGGTTGATTCCCTTCTATGGCCCTGTCCATCTCTCCTCGTGTAACGGTCCGTCTCATGGTCTCTCCTCCATGTTCTTGAGACTGTACTGGGAGACAAAGCAAACCTTCCTCTGACAGTATGTATGGATGTGTCACACTTAACAGTTCATTTCAGAGCAAAGTCCTAGCCATGCCATTAAGTCCAATGGACTTTCCATAGACATCCAACATTGTTGATGTACAGAAATGCCAACAAACTTTCCATAGCCTTGACTCCAGGAACACAGTGGGTTCCTTCATTCTGCAATGGCGGACGTTTGGAAAACCATAGACCCTTCCTAGTGCAGTCTGCCTAAGTAAGCGGGCACGAAAACCTCGATTTTAATTACAGTATTTGACCAAAAAAAACGCAGTGCAATATTTTATTAAAATCGCGCCACACTAATTTCCTTATTATTCTTGCCTGATATAGAAAATAAATGTAAGGAAGTACATGTATTTTATTTGTTTATTTTTCAATTGTGTTAAATATTCTTAATTTTATAAGTTAATGATGACTTCACTGTTGGAAAGTTTTAACTTTCTTTTTCAAATTTTTTGGCAGCATTTTCTAATTATAAAATATTTAAGAATAAAATATTGGTGTTGTCCCTAAATATCCTATACATATGTCATTCTCTGTTGATGTTGCCACATTGTTCATGTTCAGTGAGCAATGACAAATGTTGGATTACATCACTACACTGGAACTCCCACAGATTATTGACGTATGTTTTTCAACAGTTTTAGTGTCATAGTCTTAGGTGTCAAAATTCCTCATCAAGTATTTCCCCCCATTACTTAGATTAGTTGAATTATGTCCACCCTTGCTGATGTCTATGTATTTAATCTAATTTGAGTAGCTGGCATGTATTCGGAGCTTCCAGCAAATAAAGGTTAGAGAGATGGCAGGACAATGTTTTCTTTTAACATATTTGTCCAGTGGTTTTCTGTTGCATTGACATGGCTCTCATTGGCCCATTCCAATCATTGATGTTCCTTTTTGAAAAACATTCCTTGCTTGAACTGGCTAAGTGCCTGGGGTTATTGTCATGTTGAAAGAGGAAATTTGTTAACCTCAGGTTTCTTACAGAGTGCAGTTGGTTTGAGTCAAAATATTTTTCTTCTGAAACAGAAGACAATAAAAGTCTACTGAGATAGAAGGGAACCAGTCCATAGAATTATGCTACTTGGAACCATTTTCCAAATAAGGAAATTAAATGTTTGTTTAATTTTATAAATGTTACAAAATTATTTACTTTTAATTGGGTTGCATTTATCTGTAATTGTATTTGAAATTTAGAGCAAACATTTGTTTCCAAAAATGGGTGTGTATTTTTTTGCATTTCAGTAGTTTAGTGCTGCTTGAAAGTATGTGAACTCCATGTGCAATTATTGCTTTCAGCATGTGTTCATTTTGTCGGTCATAACATGTTTATAGATATCAATTCTATTTGTTATTTTTGAGGAAATCATGTGTGTATTAGAAATGTTATTTTAATGGAATTATTGCAGGTGCTAAAATATGTACCCCTGGTTGCATTAGTTAAATGAAGTGTGTAAGTAGAATCAAGTGGGTAAACAATTGGTTGCCAAACAAACCAGTCACAGGAGTAATCTGTAGGAAACAGATAGAGACAAGGAACCTGGTCAGTTTGTTGTGCGCCATACTGGTGTATGTAAAACACACCGTGCTGAGAGTACATAAGGAAGAGTATAGTGAGAGCATATATGTCTAGTGAAGGCTATATAAACCTCAGAGATTTTCACTCCATCAGTCCACTGTGAGGCAAATCATTTACAGATGGGCAGTATTTAACATGACAGCAATTCGGTGTGAAAGTGGACGCCCTTCCAAAATATCCCCAAGAGCCACTAGGAAAATCCAGTAAATGCCAACCCAACCATAACATCTGAAGGTTTGTAGACCTGTCGAGCTGCATCTTGATTTACTTTACATACTTCAACAAAAGAAGACGACTAAATTGAATTGGCATTCATCTGAGGGTTGTTAGGCTGCTGTCAAAAAAGAACCAAACTGCCCATCTTATCTTTTTCCGAGACCACCTTCCTAACATGAATGTTTCTGGAAGTCTGTTGTCCGGACTGATGAGTCCAAAATTTACCTTTTTGGTCATAATAAAAACCACTATGTTTGGTGAAAACAGTACAAGGCTGGTACAGCCTGCCATCCTAATAACTTCATCCCAACAGTAAAGCATGGTTGTGGGAATTTCAAGATCTAGAGCTGCTTTTCCTCTGGACCTAGTTGACTGCATATCTTAAAGGGAACCATGAGTTCTGGCCTACACAGATTATGGTATACCTCAGACCATCAGTCACGGAGCTAAAGCTGAGCAAACAATGGGTCTTCTAACGAGACAACAACCTAAAGGGTTCAAACAAATCTTCCAAAGAATGGCTTTAATTACAACGAAAGCTACTTCCATCAAGTATTCACTCAGAATGGTATCTGATTATGATATTTCATTGTTGTGAGTTTGAGAGCAATTAACAGCCCACTAAAATGTATGAATGTTTTGACATGGGTTTGTCTGGATTTGTTGTTGTTATTCTGTCTCTCACGGTTTAAATTAACCTACCATTACATTTTTAGACAGATACTTTGTTTGTCAGTGGGCAAACTAACAAAATCAGCAGTGTGCCTAATCAACTGGTCATTGCTATTGGCTATTATGAAGAAGGTAACAAATATTTAGCCATTAATATTGTGGCATTCTGATTTTTTTTGTTGTTGTTTGTATTAATTTATGATACTCTTTGAGAGCCCCTGTGGAGAACTCACAAACACCGTGTGGGTGTGTCTCTTCAATTTCTTTTACATTTCCGGTAAATAACCTTAAAACCGTTTTACCACCTTTGTCTGTAATTCTGAAGATTTGGGTT
The DNA here is from genome assembly GCA_016801105.1 of Esox niger. Classification (NCBI taxonomy): domain Eukaryota; kingdom Metazoa; phylum Chordata; class Actinopteri; order Esociformes; family Esocidae; genus Esox; species Esox niger. Next base: position 6,700 of record JACXGJ010009402.1, read on the forward strand.
GGGTAAACAGATAACTATTCCCAGGCAAACTGATATTCTGTCATTTTCTGTGAAGACAAAGCAACAAAGAACAGTTAGCAGTTCTATTAAAAAGGCCTCTATTATCTGCTTTGGCAAACACAACAGTAGTTCATGGAAAAAAACTGATAGATTTCCTATTTCTTTCTTTTCACAAAACAGGAAATGGTCCCTTAAACAGCATCACATATCAGATCTAATAATAGGCATTCATGCTTCTATTTTTAGCTCATGTTGTATATACAAGCTATGTGACCTGTTTACTTTTCATCATATCTTTGGAATTTTTCACTGAAGTGTGTGTTTTTCAGTGACGCTAAAGTTATATTCACTCAGTGATTTAATAGGGTACTGGCCCTATTACTTATCAGTCTTTTGCTTTTCCCATCTGTGAAGGCATTGCATACTTTTTATGTAAGGTATACCTGAGTCAACAAGATTGTATGTATTTTGACCAGCAATCATTTACTTTGCAGTATTCATTGCCTAGACCCGGGCTGCCAAACCCTGTTCCTGGTGATGTAATGTCCTGTAGGTTTTCTCTCAAATCTTATTTAGCACACCTGATTCTTATAATTCGATGGATGAAAAGCTAAATCAGGCTTGTCACAAATGTGTCTGAAGAGAGAACCTACAGGACAGTAGGTCTCTACAAATATGGTTTGGCAGCCCTGGCCAAAATCGTGTTGGCTGAAGGTGCAACTCTCATAAATGATTGATCTTACGTTGCTGCTAGCAGTTTCTCACTGACCTTTGTATTTGTAAACCGTGTTGATCAGAGTTGTTTCATCAGTGTCTGGGAATGTCCTGTTTCATTAGGGGTCCTCCCGTAAGAGGAACCCTATTGTAATGGTTAATGTTTCCTATTATTATTATTATATAATAGTCTGCTATAACTATTATATTATTGTCACAGGAATATCAAATGTCAGTAAAAGTGTTTTGATGTGTAAATAATTTAAAAAGATTGTGAATTATAAGTGTTTTATTTATTTTGCCTAATAGGTCATCAAATTAAAACAAATAAATATATTTTTTCAAACAAAAAAGCCCATTATCGTCACCTATATTGATACAGTAGTTATTGTATCAATGTCATTCACAAATGGCTAATTAGCTGTTACAACGGCCAGTGGCAAAAGGCATACAGTTAATAGATGCTATTTGTGGTGGAGGTAAACATAATAAGAAACATTACTAAGTTTAACACGATGCTTAACGGCGTCTAGCAACATATTCCTAGCTAATAAGCTTTTAAAATAGCCAGTGGCAAGTCAGTTCATCGATACTAAACTTAAGAAGAAACTTAACTCAGTTTAACACAATGGTTAATGGTGTCTAACAAAATATTCAAACTCGAGGTGATGTTAATGCGTAACAAAATTATATTATGTCAAGAGGCTATACTGACACCCGGCAAATGTTCAGCTCTGTGGCGTAGTATTTAACAACACAGCCTTTCACGTGGGTGACCCGGGTTTGGATCTCGAGAGGGCAGCCGCAATTGACCCCTTTCTATTGCGGGCCAGCTGAACAAGGCTTGTCTGTTTTCTTGTTTTACCTAATTTTCCAATTCGCTTGTATTGCCTTGAATCCTCCCAGCTTCCTTGTCACACTTCTTGCTAAACCAGCACGTAATTCACCAGGTGTTATTTAATCCCTTATTTTAGGGCTAAAATGAAAGCAAGCAGTACACTGGGTCCCAAAGCCTTGAGTTGAATATTTGCAATGTTTAAAAGTGAAAGTCTCAGCAGCAATTTGGTACAACCCCTTGGAATTGTCACTGATGCAACTATGTAAACACAACATCATGGAATTTGATGTTGTCATGTTATGTAACTGACAGGCCATCCTACCACAATTCCAGAACTTTCATTATTCTGACCTTCGTTTGCAAAGAAGACTGTTGTAAAACTTTTTTAATGAGTTATTTTTAAGGGTTTTGCCCTGTCCTGAAATTCGTCCTTGTGGAAGAATTTTGATAATGTCAATTATTTTGGGAGCTAGTAAAATAACTTTATTTGAACAGTTCAATTGTACAGAAGAGTATTTTCTGTGAAGGTTTGGTCTTGATAACCATATGTCTAACAGTTGATCGCTCATATCCTCTGGACTGTTGCAATGGGTGTTAAAATAAGAATACTGCCGGGCCAGTAAGTCCTTAACGTTAGTGTTGTGCCATAATCTGGCACAAGCATTGTGCTTGTGCAACAGATGAACATGTAGCCTGTAAATGGAGAAATAAATCAATTATAACAGTGAATGGATCGATTGATAATAAGGGAGGATCTTTTTTGTTGCAAAAACAAAACTTCCTTTCTTCCTCATCATGTAGGCCCGTGACAGAGCCGCTTCCCAAAAAGGAACAGATGCCCATGGCCAAGCGCTCAGATGAGTGGAAGGACCCGTGGCGCCGGTCCAAATCCCCCAGGAGACGTCCGGGCATGACTGGGTCACCACTGCGGGGTCGACGGCGACATCGGCCCTCTGGGTCCTCTGTATCACTCTCTAACTCCTCTAGGTACTGATACTCAGTTCAGCCTCTAGTCAGATAACACCTCACAGATGTCAACACCTCAAACTCCTGACTACAGTGTTATAATGGAATCCAGTGCGTTAGTAGCGTTTGGTAGTGTGTGTGCTGAAAAGGGATTTTTGTCTCTGGGTTTTGTTGTGCAGGTCTTCCTCCCGCTCTTCCTCCTATACGGGCTCCGGTTCGTCACGGTCTCGCTCGCGCTCTTCATCCTTCAGCTCATACTCCAGCCACTCCTCACAGCACAGCTCATTTAGCGGCAGTCCCTCCAGGTCTGTCTGCCTTGCACACCACCGCCACAACACACTCGAGCTCGGGTCTCCTGTGTGATATCTGTCTTGAACAATTGATCGGCAGTGGTTATATTTTAACTCTGTCTAATTGCAGGTCCAGATCGTTCTCGTCGTCTCCCTCACCGACCCCTTCAGCACAGAGGGTTGCTAAGAATAAAGCAGAAGCCCCAGCATCCATAGGACTTAAAGGGTACAGCCATACACATCAGTTCATAGAAATAGGCTGCCTCACAACTCACAGAAATTGATTGTACTTTTCCTATGATAATTCAAGAGTTCAGCACATGCAATGCTAGTATTGTTTTCCATTGACCAATAGGTATAATGCCTCTAGCATTAGTCAAACACTGTCTTCTGAACATAGCACGAGTTCTGTCCAAGTGCAAATGCTGCATGCCAAACTACAAAGCAATACCCTCTCATCCTAAAGTGCCCCGCTGAAGCCTGGTCCAACTCCTCCTCCTCGTAGGGAGAAGGCTCCCATCAAGAAAGCTCCTAGCCCACCACTGCCAGGCCAGCCTGGGAAACCCCCAAAATCAATCCCGGAGGGTGTGAAGCCTGCCAACCTGAGAGAACCTCGCGAGGGGGGGCGACCCATGCCCCCTCGAGAAGGGGGGCGACCCATGCCCCCTCGGGAAGGGGGGCGACCCATGCCCCCTCGGGAAGGGGGGCGACCCATGCCCCCTCGGGAAGGTGGGCGACCCATGCCCCCTCGGGAAGGGGGGCGACCCATGCCCCCTCGGGAGGGTGGCCGACCCATGCCCCCTCGGGAAGGGGGGCGACCCATGCCCCCTCGGGAAGGGGGGCGACCCATGCCCCCTCGGGAAGGGGGGCGACCCATGCCCCCTCGGGAGGGTGGCCGACCCATGCCCCCTCGGGAGGGGGGTAAACCCCTTAACCTACGAGAGGGCAGAAAGAAAGAGAGGCAGCAGCACAACGCACCCAGGTAGGATTGCGTAATGGTGGATAAGGGAAGCATGTGCAACATTAATGAGCTATACAGTGTCAGACTGGGAATCAAACCCTTAGGAATTCTCATTGAAACAGCCAGTGGCTTTAACAGTAGTCCCTCAGATTTTACACGACACAACCAGAGACATACTTTTAGCAAATACCTGCACTGGTTTGACGCTCTTCCAGGCCAAGTTAAAACAAGAAACCAGGCAAGTATTCTTCAGCCGGCCCGCAATAGATAGTGTGGAAGGCTGTGTTGTTAACCACTATAGCACAGAGCTGTACATTTGACAGGTGTCAGTATAGCCTCTAGTGTCTACCCTGAACAAATCCTCTATTGCCACTAACCGTTTCAACAGCTAATTGGCCATTCATGAATGATATTGATACAGTTAATTTGAACAACATTTCTTACTAAGTTCACCTCCACCACAAATAGCATCTATGAACTGTATGGCATTTGCCACTGGCCGTTTTAACAGCGTATTAGCCAGTAATAAGCTTTAACAATATCTACTAACTTTCTGGAATAGTCAAGAATTGAGCAATTGCTAGCCAGTCTGCCAAAGTTATTTCATTTCATGGCATATAAGAACATATTTTTTTCTTTCATGGCATAACAACATACTATTTTCTTTAATTTGTGAATGACTTTAATACAATAACCATTATTAAAGGTGACAATAACTAACTTTGTCATCAAGTAAAAAGTAATGAAAGCGAAAATAATGTATAACATAGTTTTATTGCTGCCCACAATTAAAATGAATAAATGACATTGCTCTAAATAGATTTGAACGTAACTCTTACATGTTTTACCAGTCTCTAGACAACATTGAGAATTGTGTTAAACTGACTTAACGTTTTTTTTAATGAAATTTACTTCCATCATAGTGTCTATAAACTTTCTGTCTTTGCCACTGGCCGTTTTAACAGCTTATTAGTCAGTAATAGGCTTACTAGTATCTACTATCTTCCTATGATTAATTACAAGACTTGAGCTATTGCTATCAAGAGTGAAGAAGAACTTTCATGCTAGAAAGTCGCAATATAACCGTATACATTTTTGTTAAGGCTTACTATAACGTAACTACTGTATGTTGTAGCCAGCAAATGTATTTGTCTATCCTGACCCTAAATGCATCCATAGATGAGTACTTCAAAAATCCACCTGAAACAGTTGCAATATAAACATAAAATGTTTCATCTCAGACTATAATGTAGATACTGAAGGTTTTTGTCAGCAAAGTTTTTGTCTATAGACAATCCTTCATAATGCGTACTGTGCTTTGCCTGTGAGGAGATCCCAACACGGGACCTACAGTTTGCAGGTCTGTTTTGCTAACCACTACACTTTTAAACAAGGGCTACTCAGTCACACACTCATTCCCTAATTGAGAGACATTCGCTCTTAATTGGCAAAAAAACAATGCTTGCACAGGGAGAATGTAGGCTGTGCTTGTCAAAATAGACAAGTAAATGAAATCCTTATTTACCATCACGTACAGAGATTGCATCGGTTAAACGAATCCAGCTGCAAGTTGGTAGCTCATTAAGTTTTTCCAAATTGTATGTTCTTAGTCACAAGTTATTTACTGCCCTGGCCTTGGGCCAATGGCATCGGTGACTTGTGAATTATGTACATTTAGGTCAAGTGGCTATCTAACACTAGCTAAATTGGCTAACCCTTACAAAATTGGATAACGCTAGCTTAGTCGTCTAAAGTTGGCTGTTGCTAGCTAATGCCAGTTACTTAACACAAGGCTTATTGAAAATACATAACTTTTCACTCTGCGATTTATAATTAACGAAATCCTTTCAGATTCATAGCTTAAATACCAAGGCTGTCTGTTTGGTATTGTACAGCCATTCCTTTTATTTTGATTTTCATTAATTTGCCTAATGTTACAGTGGGGAGAACATGTATTTGATACACTGCTGATTTTGCTGGTTGTCATACTTACAAAGCATGTAGAGGTCTCTAATTTTTACCATAGGTTCACTTCAACTGTGAAAATCTAAAACAAAATTCCAGAAAATTACATTGTATGATTTTTAAAGAATTTATTTGCATTTTATTGCATGACATAAGTATTTGATCACCTACCAAGTAGTAAGAATTCCAGCTCTCACAGACCTGTTAGTTGTTCTTTAAGAAGCCCTCCTCTTCTCCACTCATTTCCTGTATTATCTGCAACAGTTTGAACTCGTTACCTGTATAAAAGACACCTATCCACACACTCAATCAAATAGATTACAACCTCTCCGCAATTGTCTAAAATTGTAGACCTGCTCAAGGCTGGGATGGGCTACAGGACTATAGGCAAGCAGCTTGTTGAGAAGGCAACAACTGTTGGTGCCATTATTAGAAAATGGAAGAAGTTCAAGATGACGGTCAATCTCCCTAGGTCTTGTGCTCCATGCAAGATCTCCCCTCGTGGGGCATCATTGATCATGAGGAAGGTGAGGGATCAGCCCAGAACTACATGGCAGGACCTTCAGGTCAATGACCTGAAGAGAGTTGAGACCACAGTCTCAAAGAAAACAATTAGTAACACACTACGCTGTCATGGATTTAAATCCTGCAGCGCACGCAATGTCCCCTTGCTCAAGTCAGCACATCTCCAGGTCCATTTGAAGTTTGCCAATGACCATCTGGATGATCCAGAGGAGGAATGGGAGAAGGTCATGTGGTCTGATGAGACAAAAATAGCGCTTTTTGGTCTAAACTCCAGCCGTGTTTGGAGGAAGAAGGATGAATACAACCCCAAAACACCATCCCAACCGTGAAGCATGGAGGTGGAAACATCATTCTTTGGGGATGCTTTTCTGCAAAGGGGACAGGACGACTGCACCGTATTGAGGGGAGGATGGATGGGGCCATGTATTGCGAGATCTTGGCCAACAACCTCCTTCCCTCAGTAAGAGCATTGAAGATGGATCGTGGCTGGGTCTTCCAGCATAACAACGACCCGAAACGCACAGCCAGGGCAACAAAGGAGTGGCTCCGTAAGAAGCATCTCAAGGTCCTGGAGTGGCCTAGCCAGTCTCCAGACCTGAATTTGATAGAAAATCTTTGAAGGGAGCTGAAAGTCTGTATTGCCCAGCGACAGCCTCGAAACCTGAAGGATCTGGAGAAGGTCTGAATGGAGGAGTGGGCCAAAATCCCTGCTGCTGTGTGTGCAAACCTGGTCAAGAACTACAGGAAACGTATGATCTCTGTAATTGCAAACAAAGGTTTCTGTACCAAATATTAAGTTCTGCTTTTCTGATGTATCAAATACTTATGTCATGCAATAAAATGGAAATTAATAATAAAAAAATCATACAATGTGATTTTCTGGATTTTTGTTTCAGATTCCATCTCACTGTTGAAATGTACCTATGATAAAAATTACAGACCTCTACATGCTTTGTAAGTAGGACAACCTGCAAAATCAGCAGTGTTTCAAATACTTGTTCTCCACACAGTATTCAAGTGTCACTTTGAACAGATTTGATAGAACTTATGAGTGGATGACAACAAGCTAAATTGCTTACTCACATGCAGTTGTATGATTTTAATCAAATATTGATAAGAAAATGTATGTTTAAATGTAAAGGAAATTTGTTTATCACAATCCTTGTTTTCATGGCAGTGACTTATTTGTTCAGTATATATCCACTAACCCATTCTACATTGCTATAGACTTGTAGAATGGGAAAGCGGATATGCAGTTAAGTGTGTTTTCACATTGTTTAATAGTTGATGTTGATAAATTCTATAATCTTAAATACTGCTAAAGTTTTTAATCAAACATTGTATGACATACAATTTAGTTATATAAAAGTATTATGGCAATCACAACATGTCAACAAAGAATATGTCAGTATTGACTTGGTAGCTAGAGTTATTGTAGGCACAAGTTAATTGATATATTTGAAACTTCTGTTTCGGGCAAGTATTTTTTGCTATTGGAAAAGTAAATTGACAAATGGCGAAAAAGTTCATCTAAAGCCTTATAATCCTTACAAAAGATTGGCACCTAGACACATCCTGGCCAGGTATAATATGTAGAATATCATCTATTAGTGTATCAAATTACGTCTTTAGTCTGCAGTAGGAAAGGATCCACAGTTTCCTGATGTTTCATGTGCCAATCATGTTCTGCTGTACAATTAGGGATCAGGTAACTTATTTTAATAACATTAGATGAAAAATGAAAATCACTGTTGTCAAGTTCTCAACAGTTTAGAGTGTTAAGCTGTATAACAGGATTTAAAATAAAAGCCTTGTGTAAACGCTGACAAAAATGACACCACGTAAGATTGAACTGCAGAGCAGTGCAGAGCATGCTCATTCCACATATTAACCAATAGTTTTCAGTTACAATTCCTGAGGATATGTTTTGGTCTGACGTAAAACCTACTGTGAACTTAAAGCAGATGGTGTTAACAAACCTATTTGTTATGCATATTTCACGCTGTTGAACGTGATGTGTTCCAAACTTTGGTTTGGCAGAAAAGGTTGGATTCCCAGTATCTATTTTTAGGCGAGTAAGAGGAAGATCGGATTATATTTCATGTACAATTTTGAATGTGGGTGTACCACTCATTTTAAAGGGCTTGCAACCTTTTTCTCACCAGCAAGCATAAAAAATTCTGGAAAATATTCCCCCCAAGGAGAGCATTTCTGTCTGTGGAAATGTTTTTTAATAACTAGCTTATTGCCATTTACACCATTGCTGTTCTACTTGGAAGAGACTGTACATGGTCTAATTTGTATATTTTGCAAATCAGGTTGTGTACTTCATGGCACTAGTATAGCCCAGATACCTGGCATATTTGAGAGTGTGTTGTTTTTTTGTTGAACCTCGTGGGTGGGTTTCCATCCGCTCACAAAGACCCTGTGTCAGGTAGATTTGCGTCTGAGGGTATATTCCAAGAGCAGCTCTTTATGTTGGTGGTAGATTCATGCCTTGGCCAGCTTCAGTTTATGTCTGTGGCTGGGTATGGAAAGAACCATGGGGCAGTGCTGGAGGGGGTGAGCTGCTACGTGTGGTTCCTGGCTGGGTAGAAGGCTCTACACCCACATTATGTGGGTGGCATGGTTCTCCATGTGTCTCATGGGGGCCCTGTAGCACTGAGTATATGTTTTTCCTCCCCTGTCATATCCAGCTTGTGCACACTTGGTTTTCATGTTTGTCACTTGGCTCTGCATTGACATTAAGTTACTAAGTGGATGATTTTACACTTTTCCTTGTAATTGATGCAGTAAATAATTCTTTGTGGGTGCATTTGGGATTAATGAAATGTATGGATACGCTTAGGAAGAAATGCAGCATTTCGTTTGACTACTTTTCTGTGGATGATCATCAAGTGATCATACAATTGAAACAAAAAACTCGGAGCAGTCTGATCACCTTGGATGTTCATCAGTTTGTGAAACAGTGATTTGATTATTGCGGTGACTCTGTAAAGCTGGTCAGCAGGTCTGGCCATCGCAGGTGCATGCTGATGCAAGAATGGGGAAGGCTTCGCATGTTATAATCTGTCAATAAACTCCTTTCAGGGACGGTTTAGCTCATACGAAAACAACAAGACTGGTGATGCATCTTCAACGGGCTGTGGTGTTTACTTTCCAGCTGCTATATTAGGCCATTAAATGTGGTTCTTGGCGTCATTTGTCACCTCCTGCCATTTCTGTCATACTCCACAGAACAAAGTGCTGCTGGGCTTTTACCTTGTTGTCACCCAAGAAATAGTTTTTGTGTCACACCTATTGTTCTTGATCTGAGTGAAATGTCCCTTCATCCGTAATGCACACTCCACTAATGCGACCTTTAATGCTGTGCCAAGACTGGGGATTCCAGGCTTTGGCTCACATACAGATACAAAACCAAAGTGTCAATACAGTATGTTTGGCAGCCCCCCCACTCCACTAATGCGACCTTTAATGCTGTGTCAAGACAGGGGATTCCAGGCTTACAGTATGTTTGGCAGCCCCCCCCCAGTATGTAATGGTTGTCAATACAGTATGTTTGGCAGCCCCCCCCAAGTATGTAATGGGTCTGTGATTTTGACTGGAATGTGCAATGATCTCTAACGGAATGTGTTTTGCTCCAGGCGGACGGTCAGTGGCAGTGTGAGTGGCAGTAGTTACTCTGGCTCCAGCTCTCGCTCCCGCTCATCCTCAGCCTCTGTTTCACGATCGGGTTCCAAAAAATCCAGGTGGGTGAAGCGCATCCACACTCTCCGCTGGTTTAATGGCCGTTGCAGTGAAAACACGTACAGCGATGGTGGAATGTCTAGGTAGATCGTTTCTGGACGTGTAGTTCACGCGTGTGTGTCGTTCCTAGTCACAAAACATGAGCACATGATGTCTGACTAGGTGTCTATTAGTGCCACTCGGCCAGATGAAATTTCTTTGGAAACTGCCAACTAGTTGGTAGCCTTTGAATGAGTGGTGTTTAATGAGCCGTTTGAAAACGGGCATGTTACTAAATCCTTTCTCTCTCTCTCCTTGTGTCTTCGTTGCTGTTTATCCATTGGTGAACTTGATAGAAAATCCAGGTATTATATATGTTTTCTGCCTTTCCTCTGTTCACTTACCTTCCTCCCCTGAGCTGAGCATTTGGGTGAGATTGGTGTTGAGATACATCGGTTAGAGTCGCTTGGTTGAATAATTTTTTCCAGCTTCCGCTTATTCATCTCTATTCTTGTTAATATTTCTTTTAATACAGCTCCTCAGATCAATAGTTTCACTCATTTCCTTGTTCCAGTTTCAGGCTGTATACCCACCATTTTCAATAACATGTGTCAATAATCTGCATGCCTTTGGCCTTGTCTTCCCACACTGCTGAGGTGTGCAGTTACTCCCTGGCAATGCCCTGTCTGTCGTGTGTTACTTTATTTACAGATGTATATTCTGTCCTGTGTTGCATCGCAGTTGTTTGTTTTTCCCTTTCCTCGCGTTAGTCTGCGTGTTTGAGTTATACGGGAATACTACAACGACACTGAGTCTGCTTCCACGTGTGCTGTTTGCTTTTCATCCAGGTCTCTGAGTGTGAGCAGTGTCTCCAGCGTGTCCTCTGCATCCTCGAGCAGCAGCTCTGTGAGGAGCGCTGACTCAGACGACATGTACGCTGACCTGGCCAGCCCTGTGTCGTCAGCCAGCTCTCGCTCACCCACTCCCGGACAGCTGAACGCCCGCAAGGAGAGAGGCCCGCCACGTGACCGAGGCCCTAACAAGGAGAAAGGTAGCGTAGAGATTGCTCTCTGACTCAACCTGTGTGTAATGGTTGACGGGACATTTATTGTCCTGTGGTCCTGTGGTTGACGGTGACACGCTTTGTGCTCTACATGCAGGGAAACCCACAAAGAAAGATGAACCCCATCCACCAAGGGAGGACCGGAGGAAAATGGAGCCTTCAGGCCTCCCACCCAGAAACCCCCACGGCCCTATGTCCAGGTCTGGGCCTGGCAGCAGGGGACACGGTCCTGGTGGACACGGTCCTGGTGGACACGGTCCAGGCGGACACGGTCCAGGCGGACACGGTCCAGGCGGACACGGTCCAGGCGGACACGGTCCAGGCGGACACGGTCCAGGCGGACACGGTCCAGGCGGACACGGTGCAGGCGGACACGGTCCAGGCGGACACGGTCCAGGCGGACACGGTCCAGGCGGACACGGTCCAGGCGGACACGGTCCTGGCGGACACGGTCCTGGCAACCATCCCATGCACTCGCCCCATGGACCCCCTATGGGTCCTCCTGGAGGCTATGGTCAACACAAAGACATCAAACTCACACTGCTCAGCAAGGTGACTAGTACTGCATTCATTCTTAACCACTCTCTGCCCAAACCAGGACTAGACGAGACTCCTCTTTTGAAGTTACGTTTCTCACAAGCTGACCTTACAGGGTTTAATTGTCTGACAGTCTTTGGGGAAGGACCGTTTGTTCAGGCAATTTGGCTGACTTCCTCATACTCATGTGATGTTATCAGTGATAACTGCATGTAGGAATATCAAGCCTCTGTGTACCACACTTTTGGTTTCGCTGACATTTACTTTGGCCACACTAATGATATACAAACATTATTTCAATATTGGAATGCCACTTACACAACCCAGCAAATATGATTTGACCTCATTTAGAATTTTTGCATTTGTTGATGTGGACTGTCCCAGTAAATATGGATCTCTCCCACTCTGTAGCAGCAAGCCGAGCGCAGCAACAGGAAGCGATACCTGCCTTCAGACAAGGACCGGCCGACTTCTCCCCTTAACAAGAGGATAGCGATGTCTCCTGAGAGAGGTGAGCATCATAAAGCTCCTTAGTTCGGTGTGAACTTATTATTATTTTTTGCCAAGGAAATCACACACAAAAATGTGGTTTAGTCAAGTCAAATGTGGAAATCCAACTTCCAGAAAAGAACAAAGGTGGTGTGTTTTTGTCCGAGTCATATATCTGAGGCCAGACTTTCCTACTGAATGTTTGATAATCAACTTCCCTTCCATGTCCCGCAGGTCGTGGTGACAGGAGGATGCCCGGACGACCCCCGCTTTCTCCTCGAATGGACCGGCCCAGAGGTCAGGGTCCTCGCCCCATGCCTCCGCCAGGAGAAAGGTACCCCTTGAAGGATATATATACTGAACAGTTTACACTCCAGGCCACACATTTAAAAGTAGATATGTATTAATTATAGTAAGCGTATGTATTCCAAAGTAACTCAAGCCAATTTGCCCTGTACCCGCCCTGACCTACCACAGCCCCGACCTCTGCTGCTCTTTTACACAACAGTGGTGAGGCGATTTCAGGATGTTAGAGTAACAGCAGGCCTTTGTTTTCAATGTGGAACAAGTCACAAAAGTGGAAGCGGCAGCGATTGAGGATGTACCCCAATATCACACAGGGCATGTGAGCATGATGTCACCGTGTAGAACTCCTGTTTCCCATGTCACTAAACCTAATCATGTCATTCCCCTTTTTAGAAAGCGTCCATTGTCCCCACCGTCTAAGTCGTCTGGGAAAGGTCCCGGGGGGTTGTCGTCGGGCTCGGCCAAACCGCCCCCCGGCGGCCCTGGGTCGGGAAAGCCCAGCAGCACACTCTCCCGCCGTGAGGAGCTGCTGAAACAACTCAAAGCTGTGGAGGACGCCATCGCCCGCAAGAGGGCAAAGATCCCTGGGAAATAAACCCCACCCTGCCCTGATCGCACAGACAAATTCAAGCATCAAGGGACATAACAGTCATCAATCCCAGTCAAGACGCATAGCATCCTCTGGAAATAAAATAAAAAACATGTTACTGTCCCAAAATGTAAAGACCATTGCGTTCATGAACAAAATGGCAACTAAAACATTTCTGCTTGTTTGCCCTCAGAGAGAGCTTGTCTGCATCGTTTTACAGTACTGAAAACTGCTAGTAGCAGGGTGTCACTGTTGCTTGCTCCTGTCTGTTAGGTGAGAAGGGAGAATCTTCTCACTGTCTCAACAATAGGGGGCATTTATATGCTTTTGATCCACAATCTTTCTCTGACTGTTAGTGTGTCCTATCTCTCCCATGTCTAGGCTCCCAACTCGTTGTCTGTACCAACCTTTAGCATCTCCATCATTCAGACAGGGAAAGGCCAAACACGCTCACAGGACCTCAGGTTCATGATGGTCTTTTCTTAACCAATGACTTCTATTGTAGGTCTGGAAGTTGTTCTCTTAGTGTTCATTTTACATACTGTGTACAATAATAGTGAACATATGACAAGCACCCATTTTCTTTCAAGTGTATCATTATAGAGAACAAACTGACAGTGATGTGAAGTATTGCTTTTTTAATCTACAGCATTTTTTCTCTAGCTCTTCTCAAGTGATAAAACTTTTTTTTATTTGTCCCAGATTTTTAGTTGACAGAGTATGAGAGAGCAATGGGGACACTGGAGGATAAGGAGTGTATGTCTTGCTTTTGTGACAAAAGGCTTCTAAATAAACTATTTTGATAAAGAGAAACAGTCTGTTGTGTAGTTTCTACATGTTTTCCACAACCTGACCTTCTGCTGTGTCCGCATTCATACCTAATGTATAAATAGATTCATCAATCACTTGGTTTCTGTTCTTTAGGAGACCGCATGCAATGCATTTTGTGTTTGTATAATGTTACAAATGTTGGAAGAAAGTTCATGGTTACGATGGTATGTTAATGGGTAGGATAGCGTGTGCTTGTGTGGCAATTACGTCATTAGTCATTCAAACAAGCTTGAGTATGTTGTCAGTGTTATTTCACATTCTTGAACTGATGTAACAAGTAACTTTAAAGAGCTGCTGTTAAATTTATTTATATGAAATATTTCCAACTGTCCTGATAGAAATGTGGTTTTGTGGGAGAGTAGTTATAATACTGGAGTATTATAATACTCATAATAATGCTTATTACTACATTTGCATTTTGTTCTTTAAGTAGATCATCTTACAGTAAAATAGTCACTCAAAGTAGATAATTACATATCACAGTCATAGTAAATAAAAAAAATGATTGTTGTTGACAATGCCCCTGCAAACGTATATGACTGTTAGAAAATACCTGTATTATATTCCAATGCTTAGCAAAATTGTTTTATTTTGCTACATTAGTTCATAGGGTATAAGGTCAGAATATGGAAGCAACATATGCACTTGTAATTTACCTGCATACGGTGTAATTCATCTGCATTCTCAAAGTCCCAGCACTGTCACTGTGTTATCTATCAGATAAGGGAACTTTTTTATCATGTAAAATAACCTACCTATTCATAATGAGAGAGTTTTTCAGAGTGTTTACTGTAGCCGTGTTAAGTCCTGTATAATTTCCTTTTGATTTTTGATAGGTTTGATGGTGAGGCATCTCATCTGTTAGTGGACCTGACTGATGACAGTTGAGATCACCCTGGTGAAAACATGGATTGCATCAGAGTGGGAAAATCCAGGGTGAAGTGGAAAGTGGTCATCTTGTATTAAGTTTTGGCGGTGAAGCAGGTCAACAAATAATCAAGATAGGACAATGTTCTATACACCAGGTTGAATTGATCATAAAGCATGAACAAGGCAAAATATCTAAATGCTTTTACACATAAATGATCACTAATTTTAGCACAGAGAATGTAGATTACATTTATTATTGGTTTAAAATATAGAAATTGAGGTAGGATATATTGGAAAATGTTGTAACATTCATAACTGAAAGTAGATATAAACAGGGTTATCAATGTGTGTAAAAGTTTTGTTTTAGTAATGTCCAGCTTGTCTTGAATGATGGCATATCAGTATTCCTGTTTGTCAATTGAGGCCGACCATCTAATAGGTGGCCTATGCACAGTATATTGATTACATTAACCAATATGAGGAGGTCTACAGGCCATGTGTAGAACTCATAACTGCACATCAATTCGACATAATGTAATCTTGCTGTAAGCATGACTGAGGGACACTAGAGGAAGCAGGGAACTGAATATTGTTATTTCCATTTCCTCCTACATGCGGATTTCCCCAAGCAGGTAGACTTGCCTATAAAAGTGCAGGGGTATGATGGCACAGACAGTCACCTGGGTTCCTATAGGGCTGCTACATATTTTACATTTGATGCCAGGACTATTCAAAATTATGCAGGTAAGTGCAGATCGGCTTCCACAAATGGATTAAACTAAGCTACATATTAATACATGCTGGATTCACATTTAATCCAATAATTTCTGATTGCCCTTCAAATTGTAATTTCTAAGTCAGCTCGTTAAATTGAATTTATCATTCCTTTGCAGACTCTACTTTTACTTTGTATTTTTATTGGCGGAATGTCATCGGCATCAGAAGCACACAAGCGCAAAGGATGCTTCACAGCAGAAGAATTGGAAGGTGGCGCTCTCAGAATTCTTCGGAGACACCGGTACCCGGCCGAAGATGAACTGAAAAGGCTGCATCCCAAGCATTCGGAGAAGACCTGCCCTACTTCGCTTAATGTACAGTCACTAGACTACAGCCACCGCTCAGTCTCCCCCTGGCGATACAGGTGAGGCATCTCTTTCAAAGTTCAATTAAATATTTGAGTCTTAACAGTTATTGCCCGAGGATGTAAAATATTCAAACAAAACTAAATTGTCACTTTTCCCATAGAATCGATAGCGAGGAAGGACGATTCCCTGAGAAGATTGCTGTTGCTGATTGCCTTTGCAAAGGATGTATCATCATAAAAGGATCTGGACATCAAGCCGAAGATCATAATTATAACTCTGTGCCTATAAAGCAAACCCAGATGGTTTTGAAAAAGACAAAATGCCTTAACGATCCAACTAAATACTCACTCATCGCGCACTTTATCGAGGTTCCTATTGCCTGCACCTGTGTTAAGTACAGGAGTACATAATTTCCTCTCATAGAGGATTTTCTTTAGACTAAATGTAGTGACATGTTTCACATTTTGTTGTGTTTGTTTAAAAATGCACTTACGTTATTGAAAGTATGACTCACTTTACTGACACTAAATATCCTTTTGGATAATAAGCTATCGAGAATATTTTATCATGATTTAGATTATTTATATACAGTATTTATATTGTAAGGTCATATTTATTTGAAATTATATTGACTATTTATTCTACTATGTTCTCAGACTATTTATTTTTTATAAATAAAAAATATTGTATATCCATGATTGCAATAAAAATAATTTCCAGATGTAGCTGCTTCTATGAAATTAAAAATGATCATCTTATTCAGTCATCTTATAATTACATTGGCAAAAATGTGTATGGCAATCTGTCGATTGGATTTTTTGTGTGATGCTTTTAATAAAAATGTTGTACCATTTATTTTGTTTTATTGCTTATTAAAGATGCTTGATTCTAATTTAGCATGCATTTATTTACCAAGGAAATCCCACCAATCGGTGATCATCCTATCAAGATTACCAATGTATGATTGAGAGAATTTAATGCGATTTTTCAAAATGGTCCCATTTATGTATGCCTTCACAGGCATTGCATCCATGATTGTGATGAACATGGTGGCCACATTGACCAATATACCAGGTCAGCTTGTTTAAACTGAAAATAAATCATGCTATAAAATGTATATAAATGTGGGTCTGATTCATCTTTAAATAAATACAAAGAGACATTTTGGTAGTTTTTTTTTACTGTGATTTTGAGTGTTCAACAGTCCGTTTTTGGGTATAGAAGATAGGGACAATAATTCAAGAAATTCCTTTAAATTAAGTAACTGAAAGCTAGAATATGAATATATGAATATTTAAAGGCACTGATCTATTACACATATTTGATTTGTAACCCAGTATAATGTTTTTAAGGGCTTCGGCTGAATACTTGCATTTCGGCGCTATGAAATAAAGACCAATCGGATCGTTTCTGAGTACCTAACATTAATACGTAAAATACCAGCGACGTGTTTCAGCATAGCCTGGTTGTTTTTCAGTGGAATGGACATAATTTTGATAACAAAACCAATATAGCACATACGGTGTCCTTTATCATAATGTGTCCTTTCCAGTGTAATGAGAGAATGGATCAGCGTCTTGTAAGCAACATTAAAAAATCACTTCCGGGTCACGAAAATAAGGATTTTTTTCAAAATAAAAGAGACCAAAATATTACTTTAAAACTGACATAAATAGAGTTTATTAATTGTTTAAGAAAATTTTCCTCTCGAAACATAGAACACAATTCATGTTTGACCATATTAAAGAGTAAATTCAATAAAAAGTGGGTATTAAAACACATTCCAGGGGCAAAATTCACGAAATGCCAATGACTGAATATGGAATAAATATTGCCTCACTGCTCATAAACTATTGAATATTCCACAGAGAAAGCTATGTAGGAACTGCTCAGGAGAGTGTGTAGAGTAATACAAACCTG
>JACXGJ010009403.1:0-24373 GCA_016801105.1 Esox niger
ACATCCCTACACTCCCTTTGTCCCTGCACTCCCCACATCCCTACACTCCCCTTGTCCCTGCACTCCCCACATCCCTACACTCCCCTTATCCCTACACTCCCCACATCCCTACACTCCCCACATCCCTACACTCCCCATATCCCTACTCTCCCCTTATCCCTACACTCCCCACATCCCTACACTCCCCTTGTCCCTACACTCCCCATGTCCCTGCACTCCCCACATCCCTACACTCCCCTTGTCCCTGCACTCCCCTGTTCCTACACTCCTTGTGTCCCTTCCCATTACTCTCGACATCCATATAATCCCATGTCCTTACACTCCCCACCTACCTACACACCCAATCATCTTTTCACACATCTCCCTACATCCCCTTCGCCCCTACCAGGTTTTTAACCCTGAATACTATGTACGACCTAACTACAGGTGTAAACTCAAATAAAATAACATACAATATATTTTTGATAAACAAAACTAAAATTGAACTATGAATGTAGGTCCAAAAGTAATCAGAAAATAATGAAAAGCTTTGTGAATGATTCTCAGTTTTTGTCTTTTCGCCATCTAAAACTAGAGCCATCTCAGACGTTACTAAATGATCAGTGCCTTCTGCTTTACTCAGGGCCTTCTCAGGCCCAATGTTATTTGGTGAATTGTTTGTTCATGACAGGGCAAGTTTATTGTTGAACTTTATAGCTTTATGATATTTCAGAGTAATAGATACTAAATGAAAGTAGCTTAAAACTGTTTGGTAACTGAAACTTAACTCAATAAAACATTTTACATTATAAATAGATGCATAATAATGCAAAGCCCAACAACTATAATTATTCTGGCCTCTTAATCCCATTGTCCCTACACTCCCTTTTCCCCCTGTTACTATAATTCCCATGTCTTTACATTTCCTGCTCCCATAAACTCCTCAGTAGGGTTTCCGTTAGCTGCCTGTAACTAGCTTTTGTGAGATAAAATAAATAAAATGCTGGTAAAATGATTAGTTAGAAAAATTGAGTTGCATGATTTAATTTTTTGTGGAAATACTACTCAATGGACTCCCACTTCAATGGCATATACACCTTATACAACAAATCCTAAAGCAGTTGCAGATTCAGTACCAATCAATAAAGTTCCACACAGCTTGAGAAGTCCTCATAAGATATTTCCGAAAAGTGTTCCCCAACTGGGCAAAACTGGCAAAGATTGTCTTGATTATCCCAGTTTCCTGTGTGCCCGCAGAGAGAGGATTCTCTCTTCAACACAGAAGACCGTCTCAAGATTGCGCATTTTGAAGGGAAGGTATCAAGGCTAATGTGCATCGCATGCTGCTCCAAGGAGTTGGACACTTGACTTTGCCTCAGCAGCAGCTGAATTTGACTGCAAACGCAAGTAGGCAAAATTACCAGAACAAAACCACAGGCCCTCAATTGACCTGCCTTCAAGCATTCTGAAGACAACATTGAACAGTAATTAATGCATTCACAAAAATAAACAATTGATTATGATCAGGAGATTAGGTATCATTGCAATATTATATATGGATATTTATTTAACATTAATGAAAAGCCTTTCTATTAGTTGGTAATGCTGCTGTAATGCATCAAAAAGATGAAACTGTTCAAATGTTGTCAGTTTGATTTTTTTTCCCCATTTCACATCTCACCTATTCTTCCCCCTTGTAATAAAATAGTTTAATGTGTTGTGAACGATTTTTTGGAATAGTTTAAGTATAGTTAAGGTTCTGTTTTGAAGCAATCATAGGGCTGATAATTAACTGAGCAAAATGACTGCTTCTGCAGTTGTGGGTGGGATTCCTTAATTTCATGTGGAGAGCAAGGTCTAGTTATACACAATATCCATGTTTTGTTTTTTGTTAATTATAACACTCATAAACATTTTCAGACAAATACCCTATAGATATAGATAGCGTATGTTTCACTGAATGTGCTATAACATATTTTATCCTTTATATCAGTGATGAAGCCGCATCAGGAAGTGTTTCCCTTTTCAGTAACACCTGTTATATAATAAGGACTTTGTTCTAGTCTAAGAAAATGTTTTTATAGAATTAATACAATTTTAAGTTATTTATGATACCATAGGCTATATTTGTCAGGTAAATGTCTCATATGTCCAAAACATTAAAATGCAGCTGGTCACATTGCCTGACAAAACATTCAGAAACCCTGCTCGCCTTGTTGCTTTACTACCAAAGTCCCTACACTCCCCATGTCCATACCTTGACCACATCCAACATTTCACCACATCCCTACACTCCCCATGTCCATAAACTCCCAATGTCCCAAAACTCCCCACGTCCATAAATTCACCACTTCTGTACACTACGCATGTCCCAACAATCTCTAGCACAATAAACTCCTTAGGAAACTCATTCTTACACAACCATTTAAGGCCTGGCAGTTTGTCTGAATGGGGAAGTAGGGTCAAGAGCTTTAATTGGACAAAGGATTCAAGTAGGGGTAGGCAGCCCTGTTCCTGGAGACCTGCAGGTTTTGTTCAGTGATCAATTCACCTGGTCTTCTAGTTTGGTTTAATCAAAATCATCCCACCCGTTCAGCTGTCCAGGATCACAATACATTCCCATGTCTGAAAGTCTAACAATGGCTAAGAAGTAAGCTTCAAGGAAGGCATGTTAACCTTCAGCAAAAAATGCTGAAAACATGGTCAACAAAACTGCTTCAAAATATCTAGACGAATATGTCCAGTAACCCTCTCAGCATCTCATCCATGTCTTTGCCTGTGTGTGTATTATAAATGTGTGTTCACATCCACGTCTTTGCCTGTGTGTGTATTATAAATGTGATATGTGTTCACATCCATGTCTTTGCCTGTGTGTGTATTATACATTTGTGTTTTCATCCATGTCTTTGCCTGTGTGTGTATTATAAATGTGTGTTCACATCCACGTCTTTGCCTGTGTGTGTATTATAAATGTGTGTTCACATCCATGTCTTTGCCTGTGTGTGTATTATAAATGTGTGTTCACATCCATTTGTCTTTGCCTGTGTGTGTATTATAAATGTGTGTTCACATCCACGTATTTGCCTGTGTGTGTATTATAAATGTGTCTTCACATCCACGTCTTTGCCTGTGTGTGTATTATAAATGTGTGTTCACATCCACGTCTATGTCTGTGTGTGTATTATAAATGTGTGTTCACATCCACGTCTTTGTCTGTGTGTGTATTATAAATGTGTGTTCACATCCACGTCTTTGTCTGTGTGTGTATTATAAATGTGTGTTCACATCCACGTCTTTGCCTTTGTGTGTATTATAAATGTGTGTTCACATCCACTTCTTTGCCTGTGTGTGTATTATAAATGTGTGTTCACATCCACGTCTTTGCCTGTGTGTGTATTATAAATGTGTGTTCACATCCAAGTCTTTGCCTGTGTGTGTATTATAAATGTGTGTTCACATCCACGTCTTTGCATGTGTGTGTATTATAAATGTGTGTTCACATCCATGTCTTTGTCTGTGTGTGTGTATTATTCTGTCCATGCTGTTATGCGCATCTCTGAAAGTATCGATCTTCTGCCGAGATTTCCGTTTTTCTTAAATTGAGTGTGTGTGTGTATTTTCTTTCTCCTCTATTTTGTGTATATTTATTTTTGTGTGTATATATATATATATATTTATACACACACACACACGTATGCATATGATAAGAGGAGAGAGAATGAGAAAGTAGGGTTGGTGTGCTATTGTGTGCTAAATCCCTATAACTCTATACAGTAATGGCTGACAGTATTTGCACAGCCGCCATATTCCCCCTTTCACTCACTTATACCCTTTTTCTATCCTGTCTCTGTCTTCCTCCCTTCAGACTCCCTCCCCTTTTTTTCTTTGTCTTTGCCCTGTGTGTCCATCTCCCTGTGTATCAGCACCTCTGCACGTGTGCAACCCGGCCCATCAAATCCCATTGTCACATAACATTTAACAACTGCTAGAAAAGGTACAGGTAATTATTTTGTGCTAGATCTCACAACATTGCTGTGCAGTTAACAGTATCAATGATATCGAATAAAATAGGGAGTCTCTTGTTTTTTATAAAATGTAGGTAGTGTGGTGCCTCAGTGATGCAGTAAAATACATTATGTATCGTATGTATATATCATAGAACTGCCCTTCCTCATGGGAGTTGAAATAAGACCTGCTTGCCCCATGTATTTGTGTGTCTGTTTTTTTGCCTGATGTGTGGATGTGTGCCCAAGCGTGGACACACACACACACCTCTAGCACAGCACAGCGTGAGATCCCTTTTGAAATCAGGAATTGTGAGTGAGTCAGAGTGCATGTGTGCGCGTGTGTGCGTGCGTGCGTGCGTGCGTGTGTGTGTGTGTGTGTGTGTGTGTGTGGGCTCACATCAAGACATAAGGCATAAACACACACATAGACATACACACAGGTAATGGAGGGTAATACTGGAGCCGTGCTTAGATGCACACTGTCACGGTGACCAAGCTGATTTATGAAATAATATGCATTCTGTTCGCATGTAAGGAACTATTAATGGAGCCTCATCCACAAGTCTTAGAATTTATAATAAAAGCCTCATCCACTAATGTTAAGAGCTGTTAATGCAGCCTCATCCACTGGTGCAAGAAGATGTTAATGGAGTGTCATCTTACAGTGTTAGGAACTGTGAATTGAGCCTCATCCACAGATGTTAGGAGCCATTAGTGGAGCCTGATCCATCAATGTTAGGAGCTGTTAATGATGCGTCATCCCTTGGTTCTAGGAGCTGTTAATGGAGAATCATCCGACAATGTTAATAAGCTGTTAATGGAACCTCATCCACTGATGTTTGTAGCTGTTATAGGGGACTCATCCACCAATTTCAGGAGCTGTTATCAGAATCTCACCTAGCACCAGTAGTGCTTTTCCACCAGTGTAAGGAGTTGTCAATGGAGGTGCATTCACAAATGTTAGGAGCTGTTAATTTAGCCTCATCTACTTATGTTAGGAGCTGTTAATGGAGCTTCATCCACCAATGTTCAGAGCTATTAATGGAGTCTCATCAAACAATGTTACAATCTGTTAATGTTGCCTCATCCACAAATGGCAGGAGCTATTAATGGAGCTTCATCCACAGATGTAAGAGATGTTAATGGTGCCTCATCCACCAATGTTTTTATCTGTTATGGTAGTCTCATATAGCAATGTTAGGAAAGCTGTTTGTGGAACCTCATTCATTGATGTTAGAAGGTGTTATAAGGGTCTCATCCACCAATTCTTAATGGAGCTTCATCCAACAGTGTTAGGAGGTGTTTTACAAGCCTTTTCCACCAATGTCAGGGGCTCTTATAATAGTCTCATCGACCAATATAAGGAGCTGTGGTCTTTGAAACAAAGTGAGTGGGAGTCATTCACACTCTTTACTGTCTCAAATCGTTACTTGACATAAATATGCAGAACAAATGCATTCATTTGAATGCTCATGTGCTCTTGCATGTACACACACACTTACACACAATGCAGTGGATTACATGGAGGTAGACTTAGTGTTGCATTTGTCGGTATGAAGTCATCAGTACAGCGCAGTACACTTCCGGGTATGACATCATTTCTAATCTCGGCAATTTTTGATGACAAAGATAATAAATGACCACCTGTCTTTTCTCTCTCTTAGAGAAGGAACAAGGACAAAGAGGGAAGAAGGGGCAGTGAACGAGAGAAGCCGTCGACAAGGGGGCCACTAAAACAAAGAAGATATCTGGTAGAGATACGAGAATAGAAAGAAAAGACAAAAACGGGACCACTCACGGAGTATAAAGGCATAAAGATAGAAACAAGGTAAAAACATGAAACCACTAAAGAAGCAGGGGGGGCGCTCTCCCCACTCCACACGAGCCAAGAGGGGGAAAAAGAGAGTGACGACAGAGACACAACCCGAGAGGGACAACAGAAATAAACTCAGGAAGGAGAACCAAGACGAACAGCCTCTAACCACGCCCCCCTCCCCCTTGCCACAGAAGCAGTCCATGCATACATCTGACAGCTGTCAGCAGGAGCCAGTCAGAGGCAGCGAGACCCTGAAGAAGGAGGGATCTAGAGAGCAGGTTTCGCAAAGGCAATCTAAAGATGGAGAGAAGCCAGAGGACAATAGAGGGAGGCTTGACAGCACCTCCACCACCCAGAAAACCCTCACCGTCCTCACTCCCATTACCAGCCCCAGCCCTACATCCCTGTCCAGCAGGAAAACAGCCACTTTCAAGGCCAGAGTCCCGAAGAAAAAGTACACAGCTGAACACTACGCTAACAGCAGTGCGCCCACTCTCACCTTCACCCCTGGCCTCGTGCACAACAGCCATAGCAACGACAGCAGCTGCAACAGTAGTATCAGTAGTTTTAACATGCTCAGCAGGACTAATCCTAATGTGAATGGTTTTAAATGTGGTATTAACAGCCTAAGTGATGGCAGCCACACATCAGCCCCCCGAGTATCGAATGAGGAGAGGTTGGGAGCCGCTAACAGCCACGGCCTGGGGGATCAGGGGATGACGGGGGCATCCGTACCGGCCAGCAATTGCAGTGTGATCCCCCGGGACAGAGAGCGAGAACCCCATAGTAGCGAGGCCGAGGCAGAGGGGGCGCCAAACTCAGTACGCTCCGTGTCCACGGACACAGCCAGCGAGCACGATCTGGAGGTGAACTCTCAGCCCAGTACCAGCCCCGCTCGAGCCCCCCACCATGGTGGCCACACCCCTTACCCCGCCGCTGCTTCCCAGGCCGAACTCAGACCCAGCCAGGCCCACAGGGAGTCCAGACGGTTCGGGGCCGATGCGCTGGCTAAGGGCCTGAAGAACCACAGAGTCCTAGCCCGATGCATGCAGATTGCCAGTTTGGAGGGGGAGGCGGTTGGAGGGGGGAGTGAGAGGGCTGGAGCATTTTCTCCTGTATTCAGAGCTGGGGTGGTCCGGGAGGTTAGCGGGAGCAGCGCAGATATCCAGCTCCAGGGGGAGGAGGAGGTTCTTCGTTACCCATTCCAGGGGGGTGGCATACCTCTGGAGGGAGAAGAGACCAGTGTGGAGTTCATCCTGGATGCCCCACCTCCTGGCACCAGCCCGGTGGCCATCGGGACACGCGTGTGTGTGCCTTTTGGAGGGGGACAAGACGGGGGTGAAGAACGGGCACCACAGCTCTACAGGGAAGGAGTGGTGTCCCAGGTAGACCCCCATCCTGCCGTGTCCTTTCCCTACAGGGTGCTGCTGTGTGAGGGGAGGGAGGACCAGGATAGAGGGGTGGAGGAGGAGAAGAGGAGGAGGGTACAGGCCCCGGCCGTATGGGTGTCCAGGCAGAGCCTGAGGCTTTTAACACCTCCCTGGGAACTACCTCACCCGGGCGGGAGGGAGAGGGAGAGGGAGAGGGAGCGAGAGGAACGGGAGAGAAGGGAGGAGATGGAGGTGGAGAGGGAGGTATGCCAGCTGAGTATTGGGATGGCGATGGGAGGGGGGGCCAGGTTGGACCATAGCTTCTCTCCGGCTGGGGGTAATCACTATGGAAATGTACACCCCCACTCCTCTTCATCGTCTGTGAAAACCAGTGCCACTTCCAGCCCAGACAGAGAGAGACAAAGATGGAGGGAACAAGAAATACAGAAGCCCCACACCCCCGAGGAAGACATAGAGGTATCAGGGTTCAACATGGGCTTGTCCAGTGGCTTCAAACCTCAGGGCAACACCCAACATCCACCCATCCTCTCCAAACCCCTCACTGGGGGTCACAGCTACCCCTCCTCTCCCCACCTCCCCATGGTCCGTAGCACACCCCTGGGCCCTCGCCTGTCCTCTCTCACCTTATCAGGCCCTGAGGCCCAGGGCATCACCACCCCACCGCACCTACCCCCTTCTAAAAGCACCCCTGTACCCCTCGACAAGACCCCCTCCCAGACCCCCACCTCCGGAGGGGGTTCTGCCTCGTCCTCAGCCTCCTCTTCGCGCTCTCGTACCCCTCTGACAGCCGCCTTGCAGAAGTACAAGAAGGGGGACGTGGTGTGTACCCCAAACGGCATCCGCAAGAAGTTCAACGGCAAGCAGTGGCGACGCCTGTGTTCCAGAGAGGGCTGTATGAAGGAGTCCCAGAGACGGGGGTACTGCTCCCGACACCTGTCCATGAGAACTAAGGAGATGGAGGGTACAGGAGGGGGAGAGAGGGACAAGAGGGGTGGCGGAGGGGCGAGCAGTTCAGGGACGGTCACCCCCTCAGACCTGCTGGGGAGGGCGAGCAGTGAGTTTGACTGGGATGAGACGTCCAGGGACAGCAGTGAGGCCAGCAGTAGAGGGGATTCGCGTCCTCGCCTGGCGCTGCCGTCCCTCCTCTCCCATGACTTCTCCAGGTTTGACTTTGACGAGTGCGAGGCCGCCACCATGTTGGTCTCTTTGGGCAGCTCTCGCTCCGGGACCCCCTCGTTCTCCCCGATCTCCAACCAGTCCCCGTTCTCCCCCGCCCCCTCGCCCTCACCCTCCCCCCTCTTTGGTTTCCGCCCTGCCAACTTCTCCCCGATCACCGCCTCTCCTGTCCTCCCACCCCCTCGTAGACACAGGCACCCTAGTGGCCCAGGGGGCAGGCTGGGCAACACGGGGGGGTCAGACAGGGGTCATACCTCAGGGGTCCAGCCATCCTTCCACACTAACCTGACCTTCACTGTTCCCATGAGCCCCAACAAACGCAAAACAGACGCTCCTCATCCCCCTCCTCCCTCCCACCACGACTACCACCCCAAACCTGAACCAGATCAGGGGGACCTGAACCCTTTCTGCGCCTCCCCTCATACCCCAGGGCACGCCCACACTCACACACCTACCTTCTCCCACCCCCGGGGGGTGAGCACGCCCACCAGCCGGCCCCCCTCCTCCTCCGCCACCTCCTCCCCTCCCCTCTTGGCGTCCCCTACTCCCCTCTCCCCTCTTCCGACAGACACA
This sequence comes from Esox niger, assembly GCA_016801105.1. NCBI lineage: Eukaryota > Metazoa > Chordata > Actinopteri > Esociformes > Esocidae > Esox > Esox niger. The sequence goes on from JACXGJ010009403.1 coordinate 8,943, forward strand.
GGCCCGCGACGTGTCCACCCCACATCCCAGCAGGCCTTACGGGACTCCCCAGTGATCGTGAGGAACCCGGAGGTGCCTCTGGCCAAGTTCACCGAGCGCCCGCTGGGCCGTGGGGAAGGTGGCGACGCGATGCGTCCCAACAGTGTTACCCCGCAGCCAGCCTCCGCCCTCCAAGTCCCCGTGCCCATCAACGCGGCTGCCGCTGTGGCGACCAACGGCCGTGGCCTCCTCCGGAGCCCCGACCCCACCCCGCCCTCCCTGACCTCAGTCACCCTGGGTTATCCCACTCTGGCCTGCATCTCCGTCTCCACCACACTGCCCTGCTTGGGACCATCCCTCCCCAGCCCAACCAGCCCCGGGGGAGGTGGTCGGACTGAAAGGACGGGCTCGTTTGGAGGGGAGGTCCAACAGCCGGTGGCCTGTCACCCCTCTCCTACAGCCCTGCTGCCCCTCATACTGCCTGCTGAAAACCTACATCCAGCACCGCGCAAAGACATCATCATGGGCAGGCCGGGAACAGGTGAGACACAGGGTGGCAGTGGGTGTGTGGCTGGATGACGTGGGGTAGATGAACAGGAGGAGAAGTTCAAGGGGATGGATGGATGAGATGGGTTTTGGAACATTGGCTAATGGTTCTTCTGTGGAGATGCTATGACTTTGATGTTGTGATTACTAGATATTTCTACGAAGCATTCATTGTTGTGGTTCACTCCGGGAGGTATCAGCGTGGTCCGGTTGAAAGAAACAGCTTACTGAGGGGAAGGCACTGTTTTAGTTTCAGCAGGAGAACTGAGTGCCGTTTTAGTTTTCCACCACATTCCCATCTATGAAAAAACAGGGATGACCTCTGGGCAGGGAATTTCCATTGTGAAGCATCATTTTCCTGCATGGAAGTTGACTCAGTGGAGGGTGTGGGGGGTGCAGTGCATCTGTTCTGCCTAGCAGGGCTTACTTACTGCAACAAGGAAATGGTGGTCAGTGACTCTTTGGCGTTGGAGTAGGGAAATCACTGCCGTGGTTACGAAATACAGGAGACATTATGTAGGCCACATACAGACCGATTCCAACAACCCGCTGTGTGCGTGTGTGATTGGGTGTGCCACATTGTTGCAATCTGGGTTTAGATAGAGTGGGGAAGGCCTCTGAAAGAGTAGGGATGGATGAATGAAGATGTGTCCTGGGAAGAAAAGATGAGAATTGAATGGGGGACTTTGGAGATAAATGTGGGGTTTTGTCTTTGAGAGAATGCTACTGACATGAATCCTCACAGGAGTGTGTGTGTGTGTGTGTGTGTGTGTGTGCGTGTGCGCGTGCGTGTGTGTGTGTGCGGTCCCATCTCTGCAGTGCAGTCTTACAGACGGGGTACAGATTGCTAGATCTCAAATCATCACGTCATATTTCAAATGTTAGGGACACACATTATTTTACCTGTTTTTATCAGCATTTTTTCAGAGTGGTTCAGGTCCAGGCTAACTTGAGGGACAGGATGAATAATAATAATAACACAGCCATACATTTGACATCAAATATGCTGCTGGCTTGGTCTTGTCCATGGTAGTAGGCCAAGTGCTGTCTCAGAGGATTTTCGCTGGTGTTAGACAGTGCCTTTATTTGTGAGTGCCAATGAGGTAATTAGGGGACCTGAATGAACATGAACAACTCATATTGCAGTTAAAATCATGTGATCTCCGTGTACACTGCTACCACAGCATCTCATTGTCCCGCTACCATCACTCTCAGTTTTCCGGTGTGTGTTTGTGTAGGGCAATGACAGCCATGGGATTATGGATGAGGGTTAATGTTGGATAGCCAAATAACGGTAGGTAACCTAAACTACATAAATATAAACAGCAACATGTGCCCTCTCCGCTCCGAACTCCCTTCTGAATGTGCTGTTGCTCACTTCAGCCAAAGGGACCCATTTCGTAATCCCAGCTCTACAGTTTCAGCAAGGATCGACTGAGTTTCGTCACGTTGTAGAGTCCACGTTTCAGCTGAAACGGGAAACCACCCGCATGAATGCCCAGCTGTCCCGTCTTCAGTCAGCAGTTTGTTCCAAAACTGAAAAACAATTGGAATTACTGTTGTCTTATATCATGATGGCCTTCCTCAAGCACTGTTGGTTAGATGGGAAATATGCCAGTGGTGTTTGCTTAGGTTTTTTGTGTTTTTTGGTTGTCAGTTACCCTTGAAAGCAGTAGGACATGTTGATGGGGGTCTTCCCACAGGACCGCCGGGTGGGAGTGTGTGTGTGTGTGTGTGGGTGTGTGTGGGTGTGTGTGTGTGTGTGTGTGTCTCATGTGAACCAGGAGTGTGAAGGAGAAAATATGTTGTGGGAGTTGTTTTGTGAGTCGCATTGGGCTTGTCCCAAAATGTTGTGTTTGCATGCACACGTTGCCATGCCAGAGTGCTTGTGGGTGTGTAAGGAACTGCGCTTCAGGGCTCGTGTGGGCTCTGTGCGTCTGCGGGAGATCAATGAACACTGTATGAACATGTGATGGGCCACATTCAGGGGCAGTGCTGTGGAGTTAGCACGGTCTGCCATACACACTGTCGGTCACTGTTGGTGTGTGTTCTGTTGTCTTTGTGGGACAGGTGTGTGGGAGTGTTTTCTCTTTTAAAAGAAAGGAGGTATGTATTCTTGCTGGTGCTATCCATTTTCATTTACAGTTATTAATGCCAGCAACGTGGAGGAAATGGCTTAATGCAACACTATTACTTGAATAAGATATCAAGCAAACAATGATGTTCTGTAATCTCCGGCTACCGTTTGGGAAAGCGTAACGTTTATTAAGCTACTGGTGAAATACTTTCTAATGAACTTCTCAAGGTGGTGAAAGTGCTCGGGTTGAGTGTGATGCCTCTAGTATTTATCAATGGTTATCTAGTGACATGCTGCTTATGTGTGGCTGCTTGTATCTATGTCATTGTAACTTAGGGTAGACAACATACACTGTATAAGGGGAGCTAATGGGCATAGCCTGGCTGACAAATGGGAACCGCAACAACTTACTGGTATTTTTGGAACAGTGAGCGACCAGGTTGAGAAGTAAAGACCTTTCCTTTACGCTTCGTTGCCCTGGAGACCTGTAGGACCTGGTTGGTGGACACGTAGCTGCCGATTACCCTATTAGTGAACCATAATATGCATTGAATTTGACCCCTGAAGTGGGCCAACACAGAACACGCATCGATGGAGGAGGTGAGGATGGAATTTGGGATCGATGCATGAAGCTGGATCAGGATTCCGTGGGAGAGTTTTTGTTTTTCCAGCTGCCCCAAGTTGCATATCCACTGGTGTGCTTCCTTTCTGATCGCTTTTGTCCTCCCATCTGAGATTGTGGGAGATTGATGGTGCCAAAAAATGTGAATTATTCAGCCGAACTACCAGCTGAGCCCATTGGGGAGAGTTGGGGGGGCACGTCAGCTATCACCGTCACAGTTTTGGTACATGGACAAGTTCCTTTTCGTGTGTTCTCTGCAAATGTCCCAGCTGAATGTCCTTGGGCATAGGATTACATTGTTCTTCAGGCTGACCAAGTAGGCCTCTTGCTTTCAGCAGGCCCGTCAAGGTCTAAACGAGGAAAGAACCCACTGAGCGCTAGCTAGCTTCAGCCAGCTGATATTTGCCACTCGCCCACCAGAGAAAATGTTCTCTTATCGAGGCAGTGTTTATTTGCATGCAAAAATAATATAAAACATTATAATAGATTTTAATAGAAATTATTAAAATATAAATAACGTGAATCATTGTGTTGTCCAAAAGATAACTTATATCTGGTGAAAAGGTTAGACATTCTTGCATGTCCTTTCTTGACGAGGGAGAGGCACCAGCACCGATCCATCACATAATAGTAGCAGTATGATGCGGGTTTCAGACTCGTAAACGGTTAATTTTGAACCTGTTTTCTTAATTTGCCTGTTTCTTGTTTTACGTACGTTTTTCTTTATCCTCAGTTGACCAATTGCATTCAGTTACATTTACATCCAGTCACGCACATATTATCTAATTTCTCTAAATGAATGTGTCTGAATTAAAACGGATACGTTTTATTCGTTATATAGCCTTGATATTGTAGCAACATTTGTATGGCTACTAGTCGCCCTTCTGAATTGGATATCCCTATTTGGAGCAGTGGGTAGTGTGCCCCCCTGGGGAGCCTAAAGTTGCGGGTTCAAGACACTGCCCTCCAGACGCTACAATATTAGCTGTTTGCAATCGCCGTTCTCATGTTGAGGGAGGCGCTATTTCACAAAAACAGTGAAATGCCTGTTAAGATCGGTTAAGATGGACTAACGAGTGGTCCGGTGCAGTCGTTAATTAACAAGCGATGTTACGTACCGCTTAAATAACGATTATTTCAGGAAACGCACTTATAAAATAACTAGGCACTTATGTGCGTCTTACTACCATCTTAGTCCTTTGGAAAACCGAGCCCAGAAAAAGCCTTTCAAACTATTTTCTCTGGTGGCCTAAGACTTATGCACAGAATATAATGAACACTAATAAACTTTCAATAGATAGCCATTTACACTGCTTTATGCATCTTAGAAACCCCTCTAAAAGATATATACAATTTTCTTCCCATTACACTTCACACAAAATTCTTCAGGCTCTGAGTGTTCAGGATCAAGGTTAGTCAGCCCAAAAGTCATGCCATAGATTGGAAAACAGATAAGTGAAAAATGTAATTTTGCCACTCACATTGTGTTATATATCTAGTCTATGCTTGGCTAAGGGACCTTACAGATGTAAGTATGGGGGGACAGTAAAAGGGAGCTTAAATACATACAAATTATTTCACAAAGTTTATGATTGATTTACACATAAATTCAATTTTCAATAACAAAAACACTAATTAATTTCAAACAGTGATCTAGTCAGTGATTCCCAAACTTTTTCAAACTTGGCCCGCTGTTTTACATTTGATAAAATTCTGTGAGTGAGAACTCAAGCACTGAATATTTAGGCGGTCATTGTGCCATCTAAATAGCTTTTTTGTGTTTTTAAAGATCAGAAAATAGTTTTTAAGGCTTTTGTAAGTTGGTTAACCAAATGAAAAATTGAGTATAGCAAGTACACTGTAAGGGGAGAGTTGATTTGAATGTGAACTAGTTTCCTGTATCTATCTATCTAAATGAAATGTATCTCCTAGGGGTTTGTATTGCTAGGGGATTTTACAACAGGTCAGGACAGATTATCTATCATCTAATAAACTACTTAGACTACACTTACTATTCTTTACTGTATAGACTACATTTCCAATCCTTAGATACAGTCCCCTCCAAAAGTATTGGAACGGTAAGGCAAATTCCTTTGTTTTTGTTGTTCACTGAAGACATTTGGGGTTAAGATCAAAAGATGAGTATGAGACAAGAGGTCAGAATTTCAGCTTTCATTTCCTGGTATTCACATCTAGATGTGTTAAACAACTCAGGACATACTACCCTTTGTTTGAACCCACCCATTTTTCAAGTGAGCAAAACTAATGAAACATGTGACTGACAGATGTTTCTTGTTGCCCAGGTGTAGCCTTTTAGGTGGATTGTTCAAACATTAAATAGCTCTGCCTGACTAGTCTAAATTTCCATCCTTGGTTTAAACCTATGAAGACTGCATTTCTTGTTAAAAAGGATAAGCCAACATGAAGACCAGAGAGCTGCCTATGGGAGAAAAGCAAGCCATTGTCAAGCTGAGAAATGAAGGAAAATCGACCAGAGCCATTGGACAAACATTGTCATAGCAAGCATAACAATTTGGAATGTCCTGAAAAAGTAAGAAACTACTGGTGTACTGAGCAACAGACGTCGAAGGGGAAGACCAAGGAAAACAACAGTAGTTGATGACAGAAATATTGTGAGAGCTGTGAATAAAACCCCCAAAACATCAGTAAGTGACATCATGAACAACCTCCACAGTGCAGGGTTGAAGGTATCACAATCCATTTTTCGAAGAAGACTCAGAGAGCAGAAATATAGAGGCCACACCTCAAGATGCAAACCACTCATCAGCAGTAAGAATCGGAAGGCCAGATTGAAATTTGCAAAGAAGTACAGAGATGAGTGTTCTGGAACACAAACTTATGGACTGATGAGACCAAGATTAATCTCCACCAAAGTGATGGAAAGGCCAAAGTTTGGAGAAAGAAAGGAACTGCTTATCATCCAAAGCATACAAGCTCATCTGTCAAGCATGGTGTTTTAGACTAGCCAAGTCAATCACCTGACCTTAACCCAACAGAGCATGCATTTCATCTCCTTAAGAGGAGACTGAAGGGAGAAACACCCCGAAACAAACAAGAACGGAAAGAAGCTGCAGTAAAAGCCTGGAATAGCATCACAAATGAAGAATGCAACAGTTTGGTAATGTCAATGGGTCGCAGGCTTGAGGCTGTTATTTTAAGCAAGTGTTATGCCACCAAATGTTAAATGTTATTTACTTTACATAATTTTTGCTCACCCAAAAATGCTGTGGTCTAATACAAATGGTGATATGTCCTAAGTTGTTTAACACAGCTAGATGTGAATACCAGGAAACTAAAGCTGAAATTCTGAACTCTTGTCTCGTACTCATCTTTTGATCTTAAACCCAAATGTCCTCAGTGACCAACAAAAACAATGGAATTCGCCTTGCCATTCCAATACTTTTGGAGGGGACTGTATATACTACAGACTACACTTACTATTCTTTACTGTATAGACTACATTTCCAGTCCTTAGATATATACAATATAGACTACATTTACTATTCTTTACTATACATATCATGTTATCTACTCGTTTGTATACTGTGTAGACTACATATCTGATCAGTTATTGTAAATTGAGTGGTTTGATTCCTGAATGCTGATTAGCTGAAAGACATGGTTTATGAGAGTGTATACCGTGGCTATAACGACACATTTTTTTACTATTCAAATTGTGTTGGTAACTGGTTGATAATTTAAATTCTTAATCTCTGCGGTTTGTGGTATTGCCAATATAACTTGGCATAGTGCTGTATCCAGGCACCCCACAGTGTGTTGGGACAAAGAACAGCTTTTAACCACTGAATATTTGTCATTTACCACAACTCCTTGTTTCTTATTGCTTTAATATATTTATAGTACATTAATCATTCCCTTTCATTCAATTGTTTAATTGCCTTTACTAGCTTCCTCTGGAAATGACTTCTAATGTACAATTATGATAATAGATCATTTATAATATTTATTGGGGGGAGAAGGTTGGCTAATGAACTATCAAAGGAAGAAAAAATCAGAACAAGCAGATTGTACCTGATATTTTCTAATATTTGACCTTGTCTCCCAGTCCCACCATGGTCACTCTAAGCAATAGACAAGACTCAGGGGTCTCCAACCGGTCAGTCTTATGGTAACTCTTAGTGCTTTTGAGTACCTTGCCAAACTGTTCTGATAAACGTGCACTTTTTAGTGTTCCACCTGACAAATCTCAGATATATCATTCACCGCCCAATCTCTGCTACTATAATGCCACACTAACATTATCTCTAATTAGACATTACTGGCTTAATATGCCAAACTTAACACAATATCTGGCAATTCATTACCAGGATTCTACCCGTTTGTCCGTGTGGCGAGCATGTTTGTTTGACAAAAATACATTGAACATTTTCTTATTTCGAATATTATTTTACCAGATATTTTGACTGAGAACACATTACAGTAACAGCCTACGGTTAACTACCTAACTCCGGTACAGAACAACATGTTTTTCACCTTGACATCTCGAGGTAGCAAACTTTTAGTTGCTTGTCTGTTGTAGGGATGCACCAGTAAGAAAATGATTAATCGATAGCTGATATTCAGAACACAATTGACAAATACTAATGTTTTGTTATTTCTGTGCCTGTGTACCCTGGGATAAATCTTTTAATAAAATATGGTTTCAGATGATGAAAATAATTTAAACAAATGTAAATTCTGTCATATAAATGTTATTTTAATAACAAATACTATCACAAAAAAAAGAAGAATTATGATTATTAAATTATCCAAATTCGCTTTCTGTAATTGTACATTATACAATGCCTGGACATAAATCTAGTAAATGAGTTATTATACCTTCTTTATTTTTGTAAATTGGAAAAAAAATGCAGCAGACAAGAAATAATGACAATAAAATACGACTCAAGCAAAACAATTATGATAATAAAAATCATTGGAGCAGTCTGGACACCTATTCAGATGAAAGCCCAATTGATCTAAAATCATTGGCTATTTTAAAGCAATTATTAAATGTTAGACCTATAATCGTCTATTACATATTGCTGACCGATATATCGGTGAATGCCTAGTCCATTGATCTAGTGGCAAGCCTAGCTCCTGATCCATATTCATTTAATCAAGGACTGGCACATATCTCTTTTGTCCGATGTGATTAAAGGGGAATTATGTTTTTGCTTCTAAACATGGAAATGGTCTTATGATTGAATCATAACACTGACCCTGAACGTCCCGTGAAATGGTTCTGTACACAAAGCCTTCCCAATCTGTGTATTCATAAATAGCTTCCTCACCCAAAAAATTATGTACAGTATTTTAGATTTCTTTTAATTTACGTATTTGCTACGTACCAATTTGGGGGTCGAGTTGTGAAGAATACTTACAATTGAGAATTGTGTAGAAATGGCTTATGGCGTTGGAAAGCTGTACAGAATGGTGTCCATTCTATTTGTGTGGTGTTTTGGGACATACACGTTACACTACCTGACTTAAGGATCAATGATGTGTTGTTAAAAACCCTTGTCAGCCTCAGAAACGGGGTCCTAATGTGAGTGATTGCAAATACCAATTAGTGGAAAACAAAAAATTCTGAATTTGACTCTTGGTGTAAACAAAGCCTTAAGATGATTCCAGACCCCTGACATATTCTTGTGCTAATTCTATATACTATTGGCTTAGTTAGCGGAGCTCTTGCATTGGCTAGAGGTGAAGTGTGTGAGAGACAATGGGATGAGTTGGGTGCATTGGGTTTTATTCATAGAACACAGCAGAAGAGATGGTTATATTTTCTGCAGCTTTCATCCTTCTAATACAATGTTCCACGTATTCCCCTTTATTGTAGTCACGCACACGTTAAAGCCTCAGTCTAGGATTTGTTTCAGCAGTATTTGTTTCAGCAGTAGCCCAGCCATTCAGTTTGGTGAGCTAAGAAATGGGGCAGAGGAAATGCAACCTCTCTGAAACTCATGGACGGCACATGTGTGTGCGTGCGCGCGTGCAATTGCTTGGCTGTGCATGTGAGTGAGCCGAACTTTATTATATCTGTTTAGTTGAGATTCCTTTCGGAGGGAACGAGTGGTTTGATGCCAGGGCAGAGAGTGGTAACGTAAAATGGATAAAGTCATTGAAAAGTCAGAGAGGATCATTTGAGAGAGGGAAGTCATATTTAATACAGCGTGTGCATTACGCGCTGGAAGTGTGTGCATGAGCTACCATGACATTGAACACCAGAAATAATGTGTACGCGCCAAAACGTCTGTTGCCATGGCAACAGAGCAAACACTCCCATACTATGACGCTGACACACACACGCACACACACTACAAATAGAAACTGGCGCTGCACAGATCCCCTTCCTTCGCTCTCCGTGGAACTAGAAACGCAGTGCCGCCACTGACATTTTAGTTAACATTTGTGCATGAACGCAAAACAGAAATGACTCCGGAAAATATGAACCTTTTTAAATTGATTTGCAGGTGACTTTGGAGGTTCTCAGGGTCAAGTCTGTACTTCCTCGTTGTCCTGTAAATTACCACAGGGCCCAGCATGAAATAACACCTTTCACAAAGTCCTGGCAATTATGTTCCTCTGCCTTTATTACCTCCGAAAGGCAATTTGCTGCGCAGCATGTGGAACAACATGGTACACTGCAATACAAACACTGTAGGCCTGTGGAGGAAGACAGACTGGTCCGTTACCTGTTAAGCCTGTCTTCCTCCATACATGCTCATTTTTACTCACCCACTTATGGATTCTGAAATAATATATTTCCTTGATTATTCAAATCAAAGGTTCCATTTCTTAATGTAGTTTAGTTAGGCTAAAAGAGATCTCCTGCCACAGCAGATCTGGCCAGGCTGTAACACTAAGTTGATGCATTTACTTTGTCCAATTGTAATGTGCTGTATGTAACTTGAATGAACCTGTTGTTCACCCTGCATACAGAGTCTGTACAGAGACAAATGGCCTCTCTCAGCCCTGTTAGCTGGGTTCAACTTGAAAACAAATCAGTGATTGGAAACTCCAGCCTTTTCTTTGGAGGTGATTAGGAGGTGAAATCAGTGCTTGACGGTCAGCCCACTGGGCATCGCACCTTTACACACCTAACACACACACCCGCTATAAGCATACAGACACACACACACATACGGCCCGGAAAACCCATCTCTCTGCTTTCCTCATTGCCCATCACCAACCGGCTCGCTCTGCCTTTCAGAAACCAGAAAAAGTGCCCATTCTCCATTTTAACCCTTGGCTTGATCGCAGTGTCTGCTCTCTCCATCCTGGTCTACCCGGATACGGATACCCGGGAATAACATCCCCGCTCCCCCCACCCCTTTTTACGTAACACTTAAAGCCGTGCTTCCAGACCATGGCAACAGACTCCACGACACATCTGGAAAAACTAACACTCATTGACATTGTGAAAGAGTTCTATTTTAATGTGTGTAGGCAAATACCCATGGGTAGTCTAATCTATCAGTATTTTCCTTCATAAATATAAAAAATATATAAATTGTGTTTGAATGTGGTGGTCTGAAAAGAACATTTAGAATTTTACTGAAATTACTTAAGTTAGACAGTTAGACTTCAAGGGAAGATGTTTTACATTTTATGGAGGTCTCTGCTTTTCACTTCATCCCACACTCCATTGTCTTCTGCTGTAGTGTTTTCCCAGGCTGTCTGGCACCGCATGTCGGTCAGCTGGTTTGTAGTCTGCAGGCTTAGGTTGCCCACAAGTGGACAGGAACACTCATTACATCTCAGCCACAAAACGGGGAGAGCAGGAACAGAACAGGATACTGCTCAGTGTAAATGCACGTGTATCCAGTGTTTGAATATGAGATACGTAGCTTGACTGTTTGGAGGATGCTGGGGGATGTGTCTACTTAAGGACATTGAGCATGTTGTACACAGCTCATGGAGGAATGCTTCAAGTTCACCTGACACACAGAAATATACACAGCTCATGGAGGAATGCTTCAAGTTCACCTGACACACTGAAATATACACAGATCATGGAGGGATGCTTCAAGTTCACCTGACACAATGAAATATACACAGATCATGGAGGGATGCTTCAAGTTCACCTGACACAATGAAATATACACAGATCATGGAGGGATGCTTCAAGTTCACCTGACACAATGAAATATATACAGATCATGGAGGGGTGCTTCAAGTTCACCTGACACACAGAAATATACACAGCTCATGGAGGAATGCTTCAAGTTCCCCTGACACACTGAAATATACACACATCATGGAGGGATGCTTCAAGTTCACCTGACACAATGAAATATACACAGATCATGGAGGGATGCTTCAAGTTCACCTGACACAATGAAATATACACAGATCATGGAGGGATGCTTCACCTGACACAATGAAATATACACAGATCATGGAGGGATGCTTCAAGTTCACCTGACACAATGAAATATACACAGCTCAAAGAGGAATGCTTCAAGTTCACATGACACATTGGTTCTGCATAGTTGCTGATGCTGAATTCCATCATTTGATGGCATCATATCGCTTTGTATGCAGGGAAGACCAGTAGCCAGGTATTGGGCCAGGCGTGTTTGTGTGTGTCGTGAATGGTTCATATGGTCATGGAAGTGTCAGTGTGTGTTTTTTAGATGGTTCACATGGTCATGGAGGTGTCAGTGTGTGTTTTATAGATGGTTCATATGGTCATGGAGGTGTCAGTCTGTGTTTTATAGATGGTTCATATGGTCATGGAGGTGTCAGTCTGTGTTTTATAGATGGTTCATATGGTCATGGAGGTGTCAGTCTGTGTTTTATAGATGGTTCATATGGTCATGGAGGAGTTGGTGACCACTGGTCACCACAAGTGACATGAGGACCTCTGCAGAACATGACTGTTACCATGGTAACTGGGAAGGTTGTCAGATGGAGTTATAATTGGATAGAGCAAAATGATTGGTAGGACGATGGAGAATGTGGAGGAGGGATAGATGGATCTGAAGGGTTGGAGAGGGAGACACCGCCCGTGGTTAGTCCCTCTGTGTTGCCTGGTGAGACAGGGTGTCAGACGGGTACAGAGTCTGAGCCTTACCTCAGAGGACAAGAAACACCCAGAGACGTTAGATGTAAACCCACTCTGACACACAGTGTCATACAGAACCAGTAAATCTAGCTTTTGGTTAAATGAGAACAAACTCCTACGCGGGTACAGGATACCAGAGCTTCACCAATCAGACAACCTAGGGGTGTTGGATATTCTCTCATTTTATTTCTAACATTCCTCTCCACATCCTTTATTTTTTTCTTTTTGTCCGGGGGCTAGTAGTTTGTCACTGTTCAGTCCAGGTTTCCTGGTGATATATTAGCCTTCTATCAAAACTAGAAATGGAAGAGGACAACTCAAGTAATCTCATAATACTGTCTTTTGTCTATCCTAATCAGTTTTGCCTGCTAGCTTGAATGTCCATTGATAATCTCTTGTATTTCCTGCCTTATTTTTCTTCATACTCCTGTGCAATATAATTTGTTGCTATACTAATTTACCAAACACAACAGATGTCTGTTATTTTTGTCTTCCTGCCATCATCGTTTCTGCAAATGCCTTCATTCAGTTAAATGTACAATGTTAACATGTATTGTGTTTGTACCACCTAGCTATCAGAAGATGAATGCACAACCTGTAAGTCACAACAGATAAAAGCATCAGCTAGATAACTGAAATGAAAATGTAAAACTAACCTACCTAACAAAATGCCTCACAAAACAACTTAACAGTTGGGAGCTATGGACACAGAGCTTTCACTTTAGCTAATCTGCAATTATACAGACTTATTCTGTTTTTATTTTTCATCAACATTTAGTTCTGCAACCTTTGTTTGAAGAAATATTGCCATTTTGTTTTTGACAAAACAGCAAAAAAAGTCAGGTTAACATAGAAAGTTAGAAAAAGACCCCACATCGGTTGCATGTAGTTATTGCAGTGATCGAGAATGACCTAATAAAATTGCTCTAGCTGCACCCATTAGTTGGTTGCAGTGACGGCGACAGGAATCCCAGGGCCCGGGACAAAATTGAACGGTTAGGACCCAAACCATGGGCCAAAACAATTTATAAATAGCAATGATGTTACTGTTCATAAAACAGGTCATAAGTGTTGATTGTTTTAGCTTGATTGTACAAAATACCAAGATTGACTGTCTAATAAATAACTATAAGCCAACCCAATGGGCCCGGGACAACATTACCGGTTGTCCCCCCTGTCAGCATCTCTGGTTGGTTGGATCATAGTTTCATAACAGTGACCTTCACTGGCAGGGCTGTACCATGCTCTCTGTAGTAGTTGATCTGTAGTTACATGCTCTTTGAGATTAGTTTATAGGCTGTAATCCCTCTGTCCCTCAGGGTGTAATGCCCATAAATTGGCTTAACCATCTCCCTGTCCTGTTTCTGATTAGGTTAAACTAATTAGTATAACCCATCGCTTAATGCTACAACATGTTAATACCAACGGGTTGCTCTTTGCATGATCGAAGAGACTCCATCAGAAACTGAAGAGAAAAACCCAGGACAACAGACACCATTCATTTTTCAACACTTCAAAGAATAAGGCTGCCATCAAAAATTGTGAAATTGTTCAATTATTTTCCCCACATTTTTTATTTAACCAAATAGTAGAATGTCGCTGAAAGTACTTCAGCTTTTCTGTAAAATCAGCTTTTCTGTAAAATATTTCTATTGTGAAGTATAATAAGTTGTTTACTACAGATGACAGAATCTGCCTCCACTGGACCGGTGCTGCCTGTTGTGACCTTATTGGCTGGCTCTCAACCTATCCTGTGAGCTGACTATTTAAAATGGGAAGATTAAACCCGGCCTTCGCCTTATTTTTTAACTTGATTGTTTGATTTTTATATACTTGTGGCCAAGGGCATTCAACACTTAGTTTAGACCATAATGTAGAACATTATTTTGAAGCATGTTGCAGCTGTTTGTGAATAGTGAGGGTAGATGTACTGTGTACAGGGCCAACAGTATATTCATTATATTCATTCACTTTGTCTTATGTCTGTGTGTGTATGTGTATGTGTTACAAAGTTCACATGCATGCACCTCAGTGTGCCTTTTCGGGCTTGTCTTTCTGTCCCAAATCTGGCCTCCCTACTCTTTCTCCCATAAGAGAACTTCTGTTTTCACTACTTGTTTTCCCTGTTCCACCCCGCCTACTCTCTCCTCCTCCACAGTCTATTTTTAAACTGTGATACTCTTGCCTCCCTCTTCCCTTCCCACCCATTTTCCCCATGAAAGTAAAAAAAAATCCCCAACTTTCTTTGTCCTGGCATGTGTTTCCGCACCACTGCTTTTCTCTCTCACTTCTTTGTATCAAAAAGCTGAACATACACACACACTTGTCTTTGGGGGGGTTTAGCGTGCTGCCTTATGGAAAGAGAAACATTTTCTGGGATTGAATTGGCATGTTAAATGGTGGAAAAATTATGACGTAATTGCCTGCCTCCCCTCCCTCTGTGACTAATGGCACAGAGATTCCGAAAAATGCTCCACAAACACTTCAATCATTTAACACTCAGCTCACATGCCAGTGTACCAAAAACGCACGTCATCAATAGAGAAACTGGTGGTGTCGGAAGTGTGGTAGTGAAACTGTATAATTCCATCACTGGGCATTTAATACTTGCATTTCATGCTACTATCATTATGTACAACATCGTTGTCCTGTACTGCGGCCGTGTAAAACAGTGGAACAATTTGAAGTTGCACAATAGTATTAAATTCAATAAGAATGATTCTAGTTGACAATGAGAAGCTTGCCTAGTTCCCCTAAGTAACTCAATAAACATCCCCTGTCACTTCTCAGCATTCCTGTAATTCGGTCACATGGCGTTTGTTTGCGTGTGTGGTGCCCTTGTGTGCACTGCTGAGTCATAAAATACATGGCTGAGCAGTTATTAAAGTTGCTCATACACGGTACGCCATGGTAGGTGGTGCCTAATGAATAACGTTATCGCACAGTAATAACTGTTTACTTGTGAAATAATACTGTATTACTGGAAGGTAGAAGGAGATGAGCGGAAATAGAAATGAAGTGAGCAAAAGGAATGACGAAAGATACCGGTAATAGGGAAATGCACTTCATCACTATGCTTTGCTCTCCAAAGCGGCCCCAATGCAGATGGATGT
>JACXGJ010009404.1:0-24372 GCA_016801105.1 Esox niger
GCTACCTGGATGGCTGTATCACATTAAAATGCTAACAGAGTGTACCGCTACCTGGATGGTTGTATCACATTAAAATGTTAACAGAGTGTACCGCTACCTGGATGGCTGTATCACATTAAAATGCTAACAGACTGTACCGCTACCTGGATGGCTGTATCACATTAAAATGCTAACAGAGTGTACCGCTACCTGGATGGCTGTATCACATTAAAATGCTAACAGAGTGTACCGCTACCTGGATGGCTGTATCACATTAAAATGCTAACAGAGTGTACCGCTACCTGGATGGCGGTATCACATTCAAATGCTATCAGCGTTTACCGCTACCTGGATGGCTGTATCACATTAAAATGCTATCAGAGTGTACCGCTACCTGGATGGCTGTATCACATTAAATGCTATCAGCATGCAGGCAATTTAATGGCAATTACTTTGTTACCTATATAAAATGCACATTAACGTCCATGTTGAAAGGGATTAGTCCATTCGGCTGAGAATTGTACTGTAGAACGGTCTGCCTCGGACTGATTGGCCCGTTCACCCAGCCTTTCTGAAAAATAGGTCTAAATAGGCCAATGTCTATTAACACATTTTCATGCTGTTGTGGAATGGTCTTGAGGCCTTCCTCTGAGTGGAGGAAAGTTACCCAGGAGACACAGAAGCAAATTTCTTTCCAGCCCAGATTTGTTAGAAACATTGACCCTGTGGGCCAATAGGAATAGAGCCAGCACCGTGCTTTAGGGTGCCGCTGATAGACCCTGACAGATTGAGTCCCCCTCTGGAGCTCAGCCTCCCTGCTCTCAGACGCACTGGAGATTTATTAGAACTCCAGTCTCCTCCTGAAGAACCGTGTTTCCCAGCATTACCTGCTTCGCGTTTAGCTTCTGATTGGTTGACATCTCCTGGTGTTCTCTCACACATGCCTCTGATTGGTCAGGAGCTAACCTAACTGTGGGCGAAGCCAAACCAGCAGCAGAGCAAACAAGTAGTTAACATCCAGTAAATCAGACGGGTCCGGGCATACCTCCAGTGAGGACAAAACACCCAAGGAAACAAATGAGGTATTCATAAAACTCTCAGATATAATGTAACACTTACAATACAGCCAAGGCAGACTAGTATTTGAGCGATTTAGCTCCTGGAAATCAGTATATCTAACTGGAGGAAACACTGGGAGACAATTATTATTTTAGCTGTTGGAGAAGGCGAGCAAATTAATGAATGAAGTTGGACATTTTAATACAGCTCCGGAAAAAAATAACAGACCACTGCAAAAATGTTGAAAAGGAAAGTTTTGAGTGAGGAATAGAAGCGTTCAATTTGAAATGGTCTCTTAATTTTAACTCTTCTGTTCCTCACTCAAAAACTTCCTTTTCAACGTTTTTGAAAATAAAGAAAAGGGTGCAGTGGTCTCTTCATTTTGTCCGGAGCTGACTGCTGGTGCACTTCCTCTCTGCCTCTAATCTGGGTCCTGCCTTCCCCTCTGCCTCTAGTCTGGGTCCGGCCTTCCTCTCTGCCTCTAGTCTGGGTCCTGCCATCCTCTCTGCACAGTCACTAACAAACAAACAAGAATTGATGAGGTGCGATAGGTGAACAACAGCATATAAACACAAAGGCTGGCCCCAGAGTAGAGGCAAAGAGGAAGGCTGGCCCCAGACTAGAGGCAGAGAGGAAGGCCGGCCCCAGACTAGAGGCAGAGAGGAAGGCCGGCCCCAGACTAGAGGCAGAGAGGAAGGCCGGCCCCAGATTAGAGGCAGAGAGGAAGTGCACCAGCAGTCACTAACAGACAAACAATAATCTATGAGGTGCGATAGGTGAAAAGCTGCATATAAACACAACTAAACAGTGACTGGAAAAAGGTACGTCCTCGGAATGCGTTGCTGCCATCACTTTCCTGCCAGTGGTTAGTACACCACTGAAATGGAGGTGGTTAGTACATCCCCGAGGTGGAGGTGGTTAGTAACCCACTAAAATGGAGGTGGTTAGTATCCCACTGAAATGGAGGTGGTTAGTACATCCCCAAGGTGGAGGTGGTTACTACATCACCGAGGTGGAGGTGGTTAGTACATCCCCGAGGTGGAGGTGGTTAGTACATCCCCAAGGTGGAGGTGGTTAGTACATCACCGAGTTGGAGGTGGTTATTACATCACCTAGGTGGAGGTGTTACTACATCACAAGGTGGAGGTGGTCACTACATCACCTCGGGGGAGGTGATCACTAAATCACCGAGGTGGAGGTGGTTACTACATCACCTAGGTGGAGGTGGCTACTACATCACCGAGGTGGAGGTGGTTACTACATCACCGAGGTGGAGGTGGTTACTACATCACCGAGGTGGAGGTGGTTACTACATCACGAGGTGGAGGTGGTTACTACATCACCTAGGTGGAGGTGGTTTCTACATCACGAGGTGGAGGTGGTCACTACATCACCTAGGTGGAGGTGTTACTACATCACAAGGTGGAGGTGGTCACTACATCACCTCAGGGGAGGTGGTCCCTAAATCACCGAGGTGGAGGTGGTTGCTACATCACCTAGGTGGAGGTGGTTACTACATCACCGAGGTGGAGGTGGCTACTACATCACGAGGTGGAGGTGGTTACTACATCACCGAGGTGGAGGTGGTTACTAGATCACGAGGTGGAGGTGGTTACTACCTCACCTAGGTGGAGGTGGCTACTACATCACGAGGTGGAGGTGGTTACTACATCACCGAGGTGGTTACTACATGACGAGGTGGAGGTGGTTACTACATCACCGAGGTGGAGGTGGTTACTACATCACCGAGTTGGTTACTACATGACGAGGTGGAGGTGTTACTACATCACGAGGTGGAGGTGGTTACTACATCACGAGGTGGAGGTGGTTACTACATCACAAGGTGGAGGTGGTTAGCACCAGCGAAGTGGAGCGTCTGAGAGGAAGGGGAGCCGCTGCAAAGCCACTATAGGAGTGAGCAAATCTTAGTTCTTAAAACTGTCAAATTTCCAGAGAGCTTTCATTTGCAGTGTTAACTGTGAATTCCAATTGTGTCGGTGCACAGCCGTTAAAATGTACCTTATTAGAGATGGGATCCATTTCCCGGCCCTGACGTTGGGGCCTGGGCTGATTAGCCCACTGATATCTGCTTCCTGTGTTGTACTGTATGTTCTGAGGTGCCCCAGTCTGCATGGTGGTGTGTAGGGAAGGAGGGGATGAGGGTTTGACGGAATCTCCAACACGCTTCACTCTCAGGCTCCACGCTCGCACACAATACTTCAATGGCCCGGTTCTGTTCTGCCTGCAGTCTGTTCCATAATTACTAACAGATTGAACACCTCAACACATTCTATGTGAGGGGTCACTGTTCAAGGATCTTTCCAAATAAGCTAATCTCTGAATTAGCATTCCTGATGATGGATATGTTTTAGGAACAGGCATAGCCATAATGTGGGTACTGTGTTGGCGCTCAAGCAGTTTCCTTTCCTTTGATAAAAGTAAGTCTGTGTGTGTGTGTGTGTGTGTGTGTGTGTGTGTGTGTGTGTGTGTATATATTGAGGGCTGGAGGCGGACAGACGCAAGTCCTGTATGTTCTACAAGCATGAGCGATGGATGAATATGGTTTCCTGCAGATAAGCGCGCTGCGGCTCAACTACGGGAACACTTCTTAAATCTTAAATAAAGGCTCTCTGTACATGAATGCCTGTGTGACAAGTCCATGTGCATTATGGTGGCTGTAACTCTGATGGTAAATAGCTCCCTTTGGAGGCGGGTATTTTCAGCCAGGTCGGACATTGAGGTTTCAGTAATCAATCATACAACTACTAGATCTACTAGAACGAGTTAAAGACATCCATACACAGATATTAGACTGGTGGTGTGATTTATCTAAGAGCATTTTAAAGGATAAAGATGAGGTGCGACTGGATGAAAACATCCAGCAGGCTTTGGGACAAAAGTAACAGGAAGTACATTTTATATGTCATCATGCAGCCAGAATACCTTGTGTCCATTGGCTGCCACTGAATCTGGGCTTTATACTTTTTTTAACATAAAATATGAACCACTTATTAAAGGAGGGGTGTGTGTTGCCCACCGTAGGTGTCCGTACTTGGAAATGAGCACACAAGTCCCAGTTAATGCTATGTATTATTCTTCTGTATTCAGAAAATAAGGATTCATTCGGGATCTTTGCAATAGTTGAGCTATACATGATGGTGTCAATAATGGATTTCTCCTTTTCAACTTCTAAACAGACTGAGGCTCACATAAAACCTAGATTTTGATCATCGTCCATCTCCTGTGTCTGTCAGTTTACTTATATCCATCATTGTTTTCAAATACATTTTATTACGATAGTTCTTTCAGTGATGCAAGCTCTGTGATAGTTCTTTCTGTGATGTGAGCTCTGTGATAGTTGTTTTTGTGACGCGAGCTCTGTGATAGTTCTTTCAGTGATGCAAGCTCTGTGATAGTTCTTTCTGTGATGTGAGCTCTGTGGTAGTTCTTTCTGTGATACGTGCTCTGTGATAGTACTTTCTGTGATCCGAGCTCTGTGATAGTACTTTCTGTGATACGAGCTCTGGGATATTTATTTCTGTGATCCAAGCTCTGTGGTAGTTCTTTCTGTGATGTGAGCGATGTGATAGTTCTTTCTGTGATACGAGCTTTGTTATAGTATTTTCTGTGATACGAGCTCTGTTATAGTTCTTTCTGTGATGCGAGCTCTCAGATTTTGAGTTCTTTCTAAGTTCTTTCTAAGGAGGCCTGTGTTTGCTCTGTAGTACTGTTGGCAGGCGCAGGAGCAGTAAAGTGATACACAAGCTATCAGCAGGCGATCGAATAGCAAGAGGGATATCAGTGCCATCTCAGGCATGTTCCAACTCCTGGGTTGGGCTGCATACTGTCCTTTATACTAAACGGTATTTAGGGTAACGTTGCAATACTATAAATCCCTATCGGGCCATTCTAAAAGTCATAGACTCAATGATGAAGACATTATTACAGACGTTCTGACTGCTCACTAATGCAGACACTCCGATAGCTCACTGTCTGTGAAGATCGACCGTTTAATACGTTTCTTATTCCCCTGTGTCACCCAAACCAGGGTCCCTACTCAATCTGCATCGACGAACATGATTACAGTGCGATTGAAATTTCAGGGCATGTTCCCACATTGGCAGAGGCACACAAACTGCTGCTCAGATTCAGATGGCAGAGGCCTGGTCGTGAATAAAACAAATCTTTTTCGTCTTCTACATTTTTCTGACACTTTTTTAGAACAAGGCATAATACTGTCTGACTTCACAAAATTTCACAAAGTCTCTTTGTGTCCATTTTTAAACATGATGGAGAAGAATTGGGCCTTTATATGAGGGAGGCTGTGTGTTTATACAACAGCGCCAGAACCAGAAACAAGAGAAAGCCCACATTGCCACCAGAGGTAGAAGGAAGGCATGGTAGCTTGGGAGTTGAGGTGAAGGAGGGAGACAGAGAAAGGAGCCCTTTGAGTGACAGTAATTTGGGAACCTGGGCTTTTTATGATTTTCCTGCTTTAAGGAAAACATACAGAGTTCTGGGTATAGCGCTTGGGTCCAAATCAAAGTGTATTTTTCCTAGTGAGATTTTGTGTGAGGGGTTATACATAGCCTGTCTACGTGTGCGCGCACCTGAATGCCACTTCCGGAGTGTTTGTTAGACAAAGTCTATAAGGTGTGTGATGGGGTGTATATTCAAAGACTTTGTCAAAGAAACTAGTGGAGATATAAAGCGCTTGTGTATTATCATATTAATGTAGGTCCTTTTCTCTGGATACATCCAAATGTAAGCATGTGCCTCAGTTCTTTTTGGCAGGAGAGGTTCATTCAAACTGCTTGTAAAATTACATTTTTGATAATTTTTTGTGTTTTGATCATATACCGTTGTGTCATTTCACAAGTAAACAACTTTCATGCCTCAAATAGCCTTAATTTAACTGAGGAAGAATAGTTTATTATATAGCCTCAATTTAACTGAGGAAGAATAGTTCATTATATAGCCTCAATATACCTGAGGAAGAATAGTTAATTATATAGCCTCAATTTAGCTGAGGAAGAAGAGTTAATTAAATAGCCTCGCTTTAACAGGGGAAGAATAGTTTATTATATAGCCTAAATTTAACTGAGGAAGAATAGTTAATTACATAGCCTCAATTTAACTGAGGAAGAATAGTTAATTATAACTTCTTGCAGAAAACGTTTTTCACTTGCAACTCAATCTTTTGGTTACAGCCTGATATGATAAGTGATATATTTTAAGGACCAGCACATTCATGCCTGCTGACAGATTAAATTATGATTCTACAGTACAAAAGTCCTGTATAATCCTACATCAAACTATCACTACCTCAAACGATGCAAATACAAGTTTCCGATAACACTGCCAAAAAATTATCACACTGGGGTAACGTGTAAGAACAAGATGTTTCCTTCACGGCTTTACTGATTGATTTATGTTTTCATCTGCGTCAAAGCAGGGCAAGAAATGAGTAGGACCCCTCATGACCCTCTTGCCTCAGCCTGCCTCAGCTTCGTGCATTCAGCGCTCAGGGAGGCTTGAGGTTTTGGAAGTTTCAAAACCACAGTGACCTTTTTTCTCCCTGCACCTATTTTCTGGACTTTTTCCCCCCGAAACGAGACACTGGATAAATTACGCTTAGTATGAAGGCCCCCTTGTTCTATCAGAATAATAAAGAAGTTAACCCTGGTGTGGTAACAGAACTTCAGAACTTCTCCATAAATTCCCCTGAAGCATGTATGTTTGGGCTCACTGGTTGGCTGCACCAGGACTAGAAGCTGGCAGATAGGAGAGCTAGTGGCAGAGAGGAACGAGGGGGAGTCTGTCTCATTTCTCAGTGATGGATGAGCCTATTAGCCATCCGGAGTTAGCCCGGGTTTTGACTTACACCTCACAACCAGCGTCTCGTGGCAGATGTCTGTTGATTATGGCAGGGGGAAATTAATGGAGGATAAATGCAGTGGTTCTGCAGGTTTGGACATTGCAAAAGGGTTTGCTTTAACATGAACATTGGTGGAGCCTTTCAATGCTAGTTAGACATAAGGAAAACTAAAGAGATTCTACAGTATATTATACTTTTGTATGTTACTGCAGATTAGAGATTCTGCAAAAATTATGTACAGTAGTATATTTTAAGAATGTCGTTCAATTATGCATATATTTGTGGATACTTTTCCTGTTATTACCCAATCACAGTTAATACATAAGTATCAAGGTTTTCTGATAAGAATTTTGTCAATGAGCAGAATTCATGGCTCCTGAAATTACAGCAAGTTGTTCAGGCTCTGGGAAAACAAGGTATCCTCAAAACATAACACTACAAATGCATCATGTTTATTCTGGGTCAATAATTATCAGTGTTTGGTTTTCATACGCAACACGTAACATCATTAAAAAAGTTCCCCTATTGACATGTCTATCCATAGAAAATGTAACCAAGAGTAACCAATTTATTTATTCAAAAGCCTATTTTTCTCAGCAGTTGGTTACAATGTGCTTTTACAAAGCACCCAGCCTGAAACCCCAGAGAGCTAGCAACAACAGGGCTGATGCACAGTGGCTTGGGAGAAACTCCTTGATGGGTCTTGCTTCCAGTTTCAGGTGTATTTACAAACTTAAGTTGACTTTTTGAATCAAACATTGCATTCCACGGTATTTACCCCACGTATTTGATCAGGCCTGGTGGAGGCAGTGTGATGTTTTGAGGATACTTTGCCCCGCCAGGACCTATAGAAATTGGGATCATAGTTAATATTCTCTGTTTCAGAGAATTCCAAAAGAAAATGTTATGGCAACGTCTGTGAGATGAAGTTAAATTGCCCCTGAGTCATGCACCAAGACAATGGTCCAAAACATACAAGCCGTCTAAACCAAAATGGCTAAAAAGCAAAGAAGTTTACGTTTTAGAAGGATCTAAACCCAATTTAGATATTGTGGCAGGACCTACAAAGAGCAGTTCTTTCTCAATAACCCACAAATGTTACATTCTGCTCTGCACAGAGTGGGCCAAATGTTCTGCACAGAGTGGGCCAAATGTTCTGCACAGAGTGGGCCAAATTTCCCCCACAAAGTGAGATATTGATCACCAACTAAAGTAATGGGTTGGTTGCAGTCATGGCAGCTGTGGGAGAGATAATCCTATTTCACAGTCATAATAAGAAAGAAAATAGGAGAAAATCGGGCCGATACTTTTCCAGGGCACTGCAATATGTTCCTCTGGTTGTTTTCGAATGTTTCTGTTGTTTTCTATCGTCTGTCAAAAGTTCCTCTGTCTTGTGTCTGTGTTCTTTTGCCCATCTTAATCTTTTCTTTTTATTGGCCAGTGTGATATATTGCTTTTTCTTTGCAACCCTGTCAAGATGGCCAGCATAGTGGAGTTGCCTCTTCCCTGTTTATGTGGAGACTGGTGTCTTGCGGGTTCTATTTAAAGAAGCTGTCAGTTGAGGACCTGTGAGGTGTCTGTTTCTCAAACTAGACTAATGTATTTGTCATCTTGGTCAGTTGTGCACCAGGCCTCCACACTCCTCTTTCTATTCTGGTTAGAGCCAGTTTGTGCTGTTCTGTGAACGGAGTAGTAAACATCGTTGTACAAGATCTCTGGTTTCTTGGCAATTTCTCAAATGGAATAGCTTTCATTTCTTAGAACAATAATAGACTGAGGAGTTTCAGAAGAATGTTCTTTGTTTCTGGCCATTTTGTAACCCACTTTAATCCGCCCAACAGTTTTCAGCGGTGGTATCATAATCGCAAAAGGGATTTCTAATGATCACATAGCCTTTTAAAATGATAAACTTGATAATGTTTATAAAAAGCCGCTTACGTAGATATTCCATAAAAAATCTGCCATTTTCAGCTACGATAGTAATTTGCAAAATTAACTATGTCTACACCGTATTTATGATCAATTTAATATTATTTCAATGGACAACATTTTTTATTTTTTTAAAACAAGGACATTTCTAAGTGTTCCCAAACTTTTGAACGGTAGTGTACATGCCGATCTGCGGGTTCCCACACAGGTACAAATTGCCCTAGATCACACACACACACACACACACACACCCACACCCTACAAGCATGCCAGAGGAGAGTCCACCCTATTCCCTCATCTTTCTGCAGTTTATTAATAGGACTTGTTTGGCTGGAGATTCTAAAGGGGCAGGGGTGAGAGGGGTGAGGGAAAGGGGAGGTCTGAGGAGCTGGTTCAAAGATAGATGCTGTCCTTCCAGTCGTTCCTCCTTGTGGCCTCAATCCCTCTGCCCCTCTACACCAAAGCTTCACTGCAGTGCTTTCCCTCTGGCTTTACAAGGTGCTTGGCTACAAGTGACAACCACAGGGATCACACCGTTCTTAACACTGATACTGTATCTGTCTCTGCGCTGTCGCACCGCTCCGGTAAAGGTCCATTTATACCTGAGTCGGAGCAGTTAAGCACCTATGTTGATATGTGAAGCAAGATGGAGGTTATGTCACAGTGCACTGGAGGCCACTTCAGGGGAAATCTTTTGGGCAATCGAGAATGCCTTGTTTGGACTCGGTAGTTATGACACTCACTAGCAAATCTTGAGCCAATCACCATAGAGCGTGGGGATGTTGCCAAATAAATTGTCGGTCACCAGTCTAATGGAACAGAATGGAACATTTTGCTTGAAATGATGGAATGTTATTTATTCATATTATAAGCACAGCAATGTAAACATGGCAATAAGCATGAATGTTCCAAAGTGCAGATAGTGGAGAAAAACTGTTCAAAAGCCTCCCACAAATGCCAGTGATTTCATATGACAGAGATTTGCATGAGTGGCTAAAATAGTAGGGTTATGCTTTAGGCTGCTGAGTGAAAGTGGATATAAAAACAATGAGGAGGGAAATGTTTATTTGAATGGTAAGTGACAAAGCGCTTATAAAATGTTCTCTGTGGTTGGATTTTGGCTAGATTATTTAAAGCAGGGTAAGACAAGTAAAATGTCTATGTTTGAAATATTTACGTACAGTACGAGATTAACCGGACTGGGCAAAACTGTATTTTCACCGGATCTATAAAAACACACAAGGATATTGAATGGTTTAATTGCCAAAGCCAAGTTCTCTTGAGAGAGAGGATATGCCATTTGATTGTCACGTGAGCGGCCCTCTGGCTTGTCTGCCAACCATTCACTCTAAAGAAAAATTATCAGATGTATTTCAAAGTCAGATGGCGCCCTTTTTCATTCCCCAGCCAGAAAAGCAGAACCTGGACAGTGCACACTCAGACAGTAGACTGGCCTTGTTTTCCCACATGCGTTGCCAGGTTGGGATGTATAAATAGGTGGACTGTTTGTGTGACCGTGGGCGCCTTAAGGAGGGGCTGATCATGTGTGTGCTTGGTGGATGTGGCTGACGTGCTGGTGCTGGGGTGGAGGGGGGACGGCGGCGCTCTCATGTACTGAGACCCGAGAAGCCGTCCCGGGGAGGTGGTGACGGGTGGCCAGAAGGGCACGGATTCTGGGTATTTGGGTGTTAATTGAGCTTATTGGTCAGCTATTCACAACCTTGATGTGGCAGTAATTTAAGAGACTACGTGTGACAGAGACTGGGATGGAACGGGGCTCTCTGATGACTGCTGGTCCTCGGGGTGACTGGAGCACAGCGAGGCTCGGAAGGAAGTGCAGCCTCTGTATAGTCAGCGACCAGATATGAACATAACGAGTTCACTGCTTTGTGCCATTGTTTGTGATTTACTCCTATTGCACTCAGGTTTATTGTCAAACAAAATGCGGTAAGAGGTATGCTGTTATATGGGTTTCACGGGGAGTTCATTTGGGGTGTTCATTCTTGCTGATGGTTTTTACTATGCCTGGAGATTTTCAAGCAGCGAGTGACAGGTCATGTGAAGATAGATGGAAAATATTAGTTGAAAATTGATTTTCCTGCGTTGTTTAATACTGTAATTACTGTCCCTGACCTTAATCGCTACATTTTCTTCCAGTCCAGTTTTACCACTATCTCAGGCTTAACACATGAGTGGTTTAGGCCTACACTCCAAACTATAGAAAAATCGAAGCAAACCGAGAATTCACAATAACAGAGAATTCAGAAGGAAGAATTAAACATAGTCTCCAGTTATACAACCTTGGCTAACAGATATTTTTTTCCATCCTCAGAAATGTGAACAATCCAAGATTGCAAGTAGCTAAAACAAACTACCTGATATACTTTCTATGCCCCCATCGAGGAGTTATCTTTAAGCCCTTACCAAGCCTTTCTGACCCTACTTTTCCGCCTTGCATACATCCAACCACTCAAAATACCCTCAAGGCCTGTGATCACACAGAAGGATTGCTTTTCATTGCCTTGCTCCCCCGGGACCAGTGAAAGCAGACGTGTGTATGCCCAGAAAGTTCAGCTTTCAAAAACAAAAGGAGATGGTTAACTCTAGCAAGTAGAGTTATTCGGGAGCAGGCTTTCCTTTCCTACCTCTATTATATCTATCACAGACCACACGCATAGCATGTATGCACACATACAGGCAATCACAAACACATGCACGCAGGCACACACACACACACACACACACACACACACAACTTATTGAATGCATGGACAGGTATTGCATGACTTAGCGACCGACACACACTCCGTCAAATTAAATGAAATATCATTTGTAATTCCAGTCAGATATCTTGACATAGTGGGGTTGGACGCTGCTGGTTAGAACTGGCCCTTTTTATTAATCCCTGATATAAAACAGAGGCACCCAGTTCTTTTGGAGAATCCTTAAGAAACCGTGCTTTGCTCTGCACCTTTTACACTCCATGCATTCTTCTAAGCAGTCTGTCTGTGCTGCCTGGGTCGCTTCATTTGTTAATACGTCGGGTTTTGTGTACCTCGTTAAGGGCCCTGCGTTCCCTCCCCTCCAATGGATGGTCAGGAAAGGACACGGAATAGGCAGCCGTTAGCTCATTCTGTCTACCTGCCACAGTCAGTGCTGTAAAAAACATGATCTTTCCACATTGCGGACAGATGGACAACGCAGCTGGGTTGTGATGATGAAAGAATTTGTTCCTTTCAATTCATTTAACCAGATACAGAATAACATCACCATCCACATAATTAGATACTGTGGTTCGCAAGAATTCAGAGTATCACTGGTACAGCAGACTGGTGCGGCAGAGCATAGCTGTTGGTTTGTCACTTCTGCACTCGCCCACTGGGAACAAGATTCTGGCTATGCAAAATATGGTTCTGAACTGAAAGCTCCAGCTCATTCAAATATTCAAAGGATGAAGGTGAGACTAATGTCAGGGTAGCAGAGAAATTGGACTGTATGAACTAAGAGTTAATTGCATGATCCAACTTTGAACAATATGCCATTGTGCTCGCTGTCAAACGCAGTATAGTGGTCCAGATGTAGTGCTTTAAGTGAGAGAGCGGTTTCTCTTATTACACCCATAACAACCTCAGACAGCCAGCGTCTCTGGGAGAATAATGTCAGGCCAAGCTGTGGCAAGCTCCCCTATTGTTCGGCACAGTTTGTTTACGGTTTGGTGTCTGATATATGATAACCAATAAGTAAGAAGGGTAATAATTACAAGGCCCAAGCGCTGTATCATCTGATCGCCGTATGTAATACAAGATGGCCGGATTGTTTGAAGGCTAGTTATTACAAAGACATACAAAGCCTTGGCAACAGCACCCTAGTGGGATGGGGGAATGTGTCGGTCGCTAAGTCATGCAATACCTGTCCATGCATTCAATAAGTTGTGTGTGTGTGTGTGTGTGTGTGTGTGTGCCTGCGTGCATGTGTTTGTGATTGCCTGTATGTGTGCATACATGCTATGCGTGTGGTCTGTGATAGATATAATAGAGGTAGGAAAGGAAAGCCTGCTCCCGAATAACTCTACTTGCTAGAGTTAACCATCTCCTTTTGTTTTTGAAAGCTGAACTTTCTGGGCATACACACGTCTGCTTTCACTGGTCCCGGGGGAGCAAGGCAATGAAAAGCAATCCTTCTGTGTGATCACAGGCCTTGAGGGTATTTTGAGTGGTTGGATGTATGCAAGGCGGAAAAGTAGGGTCAGAAAGGCTTGGTAAGGGCTTAAAGATAACTCCTCGATGGGGGCATAGAAAGTATATCAGGTAGTTTGTTTTAGCTACTTGCAATCTTGGATTGTTCACATTTCTGAGGATGGAAAAAAATATCTGTTAGCCAAGGTTGTATAACTGGAGACTATGTTTAATTCTTCCTTCTGAATTCTCTGTTATTGTGAATTCTCGGTTTGCTTCGATTTTTCTATAGTTTGGAGTGTAGGCCTAAACCACTCATGTGTTAAGCCTGAGATAGTGGTAAAACTGGACTGGAAGAAAATGTAGCGATTAAGGTCAGGGACAGTAATTACAGTATTAAACAACGCAGGAAAATCAATTTTCAACTAATATTTTCCATCTATCTTCACATGACCTGTCACTCGCTGCTTGAAAATCTCCAGGCATAGTAAAAACCATCAGCAAGAATGAACACCCCAAATGAACTCCCCGTGAAACCCATATAACAGCATACCTCTTACCGCATTTTGTTTGACAATAAACCTGAGTGCAATAGGAGTAAATCACAAACAATGGCACAAAGCAGTGAACTCGTTATGTTCATATCTGGTCGCTGACTATACAGAGGCTGCACTTCCTTCCGAGCCTCGCTGTGCTCCAGTCACCCCGAGGACCAGCAGTCATCAGAGAGCCCCGTTCCATCCCAGTCTCTGTCACACGTAGTCTCTTAAATTACTGCCACATCAAGGTTGTGAATAGCTGACCAATAAGCTCAATTAACACCCAAATACCCAGAATCCGTGCCCTTCTGGCCACCCGTCACCACCTCCCCGGGACGGCTTCTCGGGTCTCAGTACATGAGAGCGCCGCCGTCCCCCCTCCACCCCAGCACCAGCACGTCAGCCACATCCACCAAGCACACACATGATCAGCCCCTCCTTAAGGCGCCCACGGTCACACAAACAGTCCACCTATTTATACATCCCAACCTGGCAACGCATGTGGGAAAACAAGGCCAGTCTACTGTCTGAGTGTGCACTGTCCAGGTTCTGCTTTTCTGGCTGGGGAATGAAAAAGGGCGCCATCTGACTTTGAAATACATCTGATAATTTTTCTTTAGAGTGAATGGTTGGCAGACAAGCCAGAGGGCCGCTCACGTGACAATCAAATGGCATATCCTCTCTCTCAAGAGAACTTGGCTTTGGCAATTAAACCATTCAATATCCTTGTGTGTTTTTATAGATCCGGTGAAAATACAGTTTTGCCCAGTCCGGTTAATCTCGTACTGTACGTAAATATTTCAAACATAGACATTTTACTTGTCTTACCCTGCTTTAAATAATCTAGCCAAAATCCAACCACAGAGAACATTTTATAAGCGCTTTGTCACTTACCATTCAAATAAACATTTCCCTCCTCATTGTTTTTATATCCACTTTCACTCAGCAGCCTAAAGCATAACCCTACTATTTTAGCCACTCATGCAAATCTCTGTCATATGAAATCACTGGCATTTGTGGGAGGCTTTTGAACAGTTTTTCTCCACTATCTGCACTTTGGAACATTCATGCTTATTGCCATGTTTACATTGCTGTGCTTATAATATGAATAAATAACATTCCATCATTTCAAGCAAAATGTTCCATTCTGTTCCATTAGACTGGTGACCGACAATTTATTTGGCAACATCCCCACGCTCTATGGTGATTGGCTCAAGATTTGCTAGTGAGTGTCATAACTACCGAGTCCAAACAAGGCATTCTCGATTGCCCAAAAGATTTCCCCTGAAGTGGCCTCCAGTGCACTGTGACATAACCTCCATCTTGCTTCACATATCAACATAGGTGCTTAACTGCTCCGACTCAGGTATAAATGGACCTTTACCGGAGCGGTGCGACAGCGCAGAGACAGATACAGTATCAGTGTTAAGAACGGTGTGATCCCTGTGGTTGTCACTTGTAGCCAAGCACCTTGTAAAGCCAGAGGGAAAGCACTGCAGTGAAGCTTTGGTGTAGAGGGGCAGAGGGATTGAGGCCACAAGGAGGAACGACTGGAAGGACAGCATCTATCTTTGAACCAGCTCCTCAGACCTCCCCTTTCCCTCACCCCTCTCACCCCTGCCCCTTTAGAATCTCCAGCCAAACAAGTCCTATTAATAAACTGCAGAAAGATGAGGGAATAGGGTGGACTCTCCTCTGGCATGCTTGTAGGGTGTGGGTGTGTGTGTGTGTGTGTGTGTGTGATCTAGGGCAATTTGTACCTGTGTGGGAACCCGCAGATCGGCATGTACACTACCGTTCAAAAGTTTGGGAACACTTAGAAATGTCCTTGTTTTAAAAAAATAAAAAATGTTGTCCATTGAAATAATATTAAATTGATCATAAATACGGTGTAGACATAGTTAATTTTGCAAATTACTATCGTAGCTGAAAATGGCAGATTTTTTATGGAATATCTACGTAAGCGGCTTTTTATAAACATTATCAAGTTTATCATTTTAAAAGGCTATGTGATCATTAGAAATCCCTTTTGCGATTATGATACCACCGCTGAAAACTGTTGGGCGGATTAAAGTGGGTTACAAAATGGCCAGAAACAAAGAACATTCTTCTGAAACTCCTCAGTCTATTATTGTTCTAAGAAATGAAAGCTATTCCATTTGAGAAATTGCCAAGAAACCAGAGATCTTGTACAACGATGTTTACTACTCCGTTCACAGAACAGCACAAACTGGCTCTAACCAGAATAGAAAGAGGAGTGTGGAGGCCTGGTGCACAACTGACCAAGATGACAAATACATTAGTCTAGTTTGAGAAACAGACACCTCACAGGTCCTCAACTGACAGCTTCTTTAAATAGAACCCGCAAGACACCAGTCTCCACATAAACAGGGAAGAGGCAACTCCACTATGCTGGCCATCTTGACAGGGTTGCAAAGAAAAAGCAATATATCACACTGGCCAATAAAAAGAAAAGATTAAGATGGGCAAAAGAACACAGACACAAGACAGAGGAACTTTTGACAGACGATAGAAAACAACAGAAACATTCGAAAACAACCAGAGGAACATATTGCAGTGCCCTGGAAAAGTATCGGCCCGATTTTCTCCTATTTTCTTTCTTATTATGACTGTGAAATAGGATTATCTCTCCCACAGCTGCCATGACTGCAACCAACCCATTACTTTAGTTGGTGATCAATATCTCACTTTGTGGGGGAAATTTGGCCCACTCTGTGCAGAACATTTGGCCCACTCTGTGCAGAACATTTGGCCCACTCTGTGCAGAGCAGAATGTAACATTTGTGGGTTATTGAGAAAGAACTGCTCTTTGTAGGTCCTGCCACAATATCTAAATTGGGTTTAGATCCTTCTAAAACGTAAACTTCTTTGCTTTTTAGCCATTTTGGTTTAGACGGCTTGTATGTTTTGGACCATTGTCTTGGTGCATGACTCAGGGGCAATTTAACTTCATCTCACAGACGTTGCCATAACATTTTCTTTTGGAATTCTCTGAAACAGAGAATATTAACTATGATCCCAATTTCTATAGGTCCTGGCGGGGCAAAGTATCCTCAAAACATCACACTGCCTCCACCAGGCCTGATCAAATACGTGGGGTAAATACCGTGGAATGCAATGTTTGATTCAAAAAGTCAACTTAAGTTTGTAAATACACCTGAAACTGGAAGCAAGACCCATCAAGGAGTTTCTCCCAAGCCACTGTGCATCAGCCCTGTTGTTGCTAGCTCTCTGGGGTTTCAGGCTGGGTGCTTTGTAAAAGCACATTGTAACCAACTGCTGAGAAAAATAGGCTTTTGAATAAATAAATTGGTTACTCTTGGTTACATTTTCTATGGATAGACATGTCAATAGGGGAACTTTTTTAATGATGTTACGTGTTGCGTATGAAAACCAAACACTGATAATTATTGACCCAGAATAAACATGATGCATTTGTA
Source organism: Esox niger (assembly GCA_016801105.1). NCBI lineage: Eukaryota > Metazoa > Chordata > Actinopteri > Esociformes > Esocidae > Esox > Esox niger. The sequence continues at coordinate 17,021 of JACXGJ010009404.1, forward strand.
GTGTTATGTTTTGAGGATACCTTGTTTTCCCAGAGCCTGAACAACTTGCTGTAATTTCAGGAGCCATGAATTCTGCTCATTGACAAAATTCTTATCAGAAAACCTTGATACTTATGTATTAACTGTGATTGGGTAATAACAGGAAAAGTATCCACAAATATATGCATAATTGAACGACATTCTTAAAATATACTACTGTACATAATTTTTGCAGAATCTCTAATCTGCAGTAACATACAAAAGTATAATATACTGTAGAATCTCTTTAGTTTTCCTTATGTCTAACTAGCATTGAAAGGCTCCACCAATGTTCATGTTAAAGCAAACCCTTTTGCAATGTCCAAACCTGCAGAACCACTGCATTTATCCTCCATTAATTTCCCCCTGCCATAATCAACAGACATCTGCCACGAGACGCTGGTTGTGAGGTGTAAGTCAAAACCCGGGCTAACTCCGGATGGCTAATAGGCTCATCCATCACTGAGAAATGAGACAGACTCCCCCTCGTTCCTCTCTGCCACTAGCTCTCCTATCTGCCAGCTTCTAGTCCTGGTGCAGCCAACCAGTGAGCCCAAACATACATGCTTCAGGGGAATTTATGGAGAAGTTCTGAAGTTCTGTTACCACACCAGGGTTAACTTCTTTATTATTCTGATAGAACAAGGGGGCCTTCATACTAAGCGTAATTTATCCAGTGTCTCGTTTCGGGGGGAAAAAGTCCAGAAAATAGGTGCAGGGAGAAAAAAGGTCACTGTGGTTTTGAAACTTCCAAAACCTCAAGCCTCCCTGAGCGCTGAATGCACGAAGCTGAGGCAGGCTGAGGCAAGAGGGTCATGAGGGGTCCTACTCATTTCTTGCCCTGCTTTGACGCAGATGAAAACATAAATCAATCAGTAAAGCCGTGAAGGAAACATCTTGTTCTTACACGTTACCCCAGTGTGATAATTTTTTGGCAGTGTTATCGGAAACTTGTATTTGCATCGTTTGAGGTAGTGATAGTTTGATGTAGGATTATACAGGACTTTTGTACTGTAGAATCATAATTTAATCTGTCAGCAGGCATGAATGTGCTGGTCCTTAAAATATATCACTTATCATATCAGGCTGTAACCAAAAGATTGAGTTGCAAGTGAAAAACGTTTTCTGCAAGAAGTTATAATTAACTATTCTTCCTCAGTTAAATTGAGGCTATGTAATTAACTATTCTTCCTCAGTTAAATTTAGGCTATATAATAAACTATTCTTCCCCTGTTAAAGCGAGGCTATTTAATTAACTCTTCTTCCTCAGCTAAATTGAGGCTATATAATTAACTATTCTTCCTCAGGTATATTGAGGCTATATAATGAACTATTCTTCCTCAGTTAAATTGAGGCTATATAATAAACTATTCTTCCTCAGTTAAATTAAGGCTATTTGAGGCATGAAAGTTGTTTACTTGTGAAATGACACAACGGTATATGATCAAAACACAAAAAATTATCAAAAATGTAATTTTACAAGCAGTTTGAATGAACCTCTCCTGCCAAAAAGAACTGAGGCACATGCTTACATTTGGATGTATCCAGAGAAAAGGACCTACATTAATATGATAATACACAAGCGCTTTATATCTCCACTAGTTTCTTTGACAAAGTCTTTGAATATACACCCCATCACACACCTTATAGACTTTGTCTAACAAACACTCCGGAAGTGGCATTCAGGTGCGCGCACACGTAGACAGGCTATGTATAACCCCTCACACAAAATCTCACTAGGAAAAATACACTTTGATTTGGACCCAAGCGCTATACCCAGAACTCTGTATGTTTTCCTTAAAGCAGGAAAATCATAAAAAGCCCAGGTTCCCAAATTACTGTCACTCAAAGGGCTCCTTTCTCTGTCTCCCTCCTTCACCTCAACTCCCAAGCTACCATGCCTTCCTTCTACCTCTGGTGGCAATGTGGGCTTTCTCTTGTTTCTGGTTCTGGCGCTGTTGTATAAACACACAGCCTCCCTCATATAAAGGCCCAATTCTTCTCCATCATGTTTAAAAATGGACACAAAGAGACTTTGTGAAATTTTGTGAAGTCAGACAGTATTATGCCTTGTTCTAAAAAAGTGTCAGAAAAATGTAGAAGACGAAAAAGATTTGTTTTATTCACGACCAGGCCTCTGCCATCTGAATCTGAGCAGCAGTTTGTGTGCCTCTGCCAATGTGGGAACATGCCCTGAAATTTCAATCGCACTGTAATCATGTTCGTCGATGCAGATTGAGTAGGGACCCTGGTTTGGGTGACACAGGGGAATAAGAAACGTATTAAACGGTCGATCTTCACAGACAGTGAGCTATCGGAGTGTCTGCATTAGTGAGCAGTCAGAACGTCTGTAATAATGTCTTCATCATTGAGTCTATGACTTTTAGAATGGCCCGATAGGGATTTATAGTATTGCAACGTTACCCTAAATACCGTTTAGTATAAAGGACAGTATGCAGCCCAACCCAGGAGTTGGAACATGCCTGAGATGGCACTGATATCCCTCTTGCTATTCGATCGCCTGCTGATAGCTTGTGTATCACTTTACTGCTCCTGCGCCTGCCAACAGTACTACAGAGCAAACACAGGCCTCCTTAGAAAGAACTTAGAAAGAACTCAAAATCTGAGAGCTCGCATCACAGAAAGAACTATAACAGAGCTCGTATCACAGAAAATACTATAACAAAGCTCGTATCACAGAAAGAACTATCACATCGCTCACATCACAGAAAGAACTACCACAGAGCTTGGATCACAGAAATAAATATCCCAGAGCTCGTATCACAGAAAGTACTATCACAGAGCTCGGATCACAGAAAGTACTATCACAGAGCACGTATCACAGAAAGAACTACCACAGAGCTCACATCACAGAAAGAACTATCACAGAGCTTGCATCACTGAAAGAACTATCACAGAGCTCGCGTCACAAAAACAACTATCACAGAGCTCACATCACAGAAAGAACTATCACAGAGCTTGCATCACTGAAAGAACTATCGTAATAAAATGTATTTGAAAACAATGATGGATATAAGTAAACTGACAGACACAGGAGATGGACGATGATCAAAATCTAGGTTTTATGTGAGCCTCAGTCTGTTTAGAAGTTGAAAAGGAGAAATCCATTATTGACACCATCATGTATAGCTCAACTATTGCAAAGATCCCGAATGAATCCTTATTTTCTGAATACAGAAGAATAATACATAGCATTAACTGGGACTTGTGTGCTCATTTCCAAGTACGGACACCTACGGTGGGCAACACACACCCCTCCTTTAATAAGTGGTTCATATTTTATGTTAAAAAAAGTATAAAGCCCAGATTCAGTGGCAGCCAATGGACACAAGGTATTCTGGCTGCATGATGACATATAAAATGTACTTCCTGTTACTTTTGTCCCAAAGCCTGCTGGATGTTTTCATCCAGTCGCACCTCATCTTTATCCTTTAAAATGCTCTTAGATAAATCACACCACCAGTCTAATATCTGTGTATGGATGTCTTTAACTCGTTCTAGTAGATCTAGTAGTTGTATGATTGATTACTGAAACCTCAATGTCCGACCTGGCTGAAAATACCCGCCTCCAAAGGGAGCTATTTACCATCAGAGTTACAGCCACCATAATGCACATGGACTTGTCACACAGGCATTCATGTACAGAGAGCCTTTATTTAAGATTTAAGAAGTGTTCCCGTAGTTGAGCCGCAGCGCGCTTATCTGCAGGAAACCATATTCATCCATCGCTCATGCTTGTAGAACATACAGGACTTGCGTCTGTCCGCCTCCAGCCCTCAATATATACACACACACACACACACACACACACACACACACACACACACACAGACTTACTTTTATCAAAGGAAAGGAAACTGCTTGAGCGCCAACACAGTACCCACATTATGGCTATGCCTGTTCCTAAAACATATCCATCATCAGGAATGCTAATTCAGAGATTAGCTTATTTGGAAAGATCCTTGAACAGTGACCCCTCACATAGAATGTGTTGAGGTGTTCAATCTGTTAGTAATTATGGAACAGACTGCAGGCAGAACAGAACCGGGCCATTGAAGTATTGTGTGCGAGCGTGGAGCCTGAGAGTGAAGCGTGTTGGAGATTCCGTCAAACCCTCATCCCCTCCTTCCCTACACACCACCATGCAGACTGGGGCACCTCAGAACATACAGTACAACACAGGAAGCAGATATCAGTGGGCTAATCAGCCCAGGCCCCAACGTCAGGGCCGGGAAATGGATCCCATCTCTAATAAGGTACATTTTAACGGCTGTGCACCGACACAATTGGAATTCACAGTTAACACTGCAAATGAAAGCTCTCTGGAAATTTGACAGTTTTAAGAACTAAGATTTGCTCACTCCTATAGTGGCTTTGCAGCGGCTCCCCTTCCTCTCAGACGCTCCACTTCGCTGGTGCTAACCACCTCCACCTTGTGATGTAGTAACCACCTCCACCTCGTGATGTAGTAACCACCTCCACCTCGTGATGTAGTAACACCTCCACCTCGTCATGTAGTAACCAACTCGGTGATGTAGTAACCACCTCCACCTCGGTGATGTAGTAACCACCTCCACCTCGTCATGTAGTAACCACCTCGGTGATGTAGTAACCACCTCCACCTCGTGATGTAGTAGCCACCTCCACCTAGGTGAGGTAGTAACCACCTCCACCTCGTGATCTAGTAACCACCTCCACCTCGGTGATGTAGTAACCACCTCCACCTCGTGATGTAGTAGCCACCTCCACCTCGGTGATGTAGTAACCACCTCCACCTAGGTGATGTAGCAACCACCTCCACCTCGGTGATTTAGGGACCACCTCCCCTGAGGTGATGTAGTGACCACCTCCACCTTGTGATGTAGTAACACCTCCACCTAGGTGATGTAGTGACCACCTCCACCTCGTGATGTAGAAACCACCTCCACCTAGGTGATGTAGTAACCACCTCCACCTCGTGATGTAGTAACCACCTCCACCTCGGTGATGTAGTAACCACCTCCACCTCGGTGATGTAGTAACCACCTCCACCTCGGTGATGTAGTAGCCACCTCCACCTAGGTGATGTAGTAACCACCTCCACCTCGGTGATTTAGTGATCACCTCCCCCGAGGTGATGTAGTGACCACCTCCACCTTGTGATGTAGTAACACCTCCACCTAGGTGATGTAATAACCACCTCCAACTCGGTGATGTACTAACCACCTCCACCTTGGGGATGTACTAACCACCTCCACCTCGGGGATGTACTAACCACCTCCACCTCGGTGATGTAGTAACCACCTCCACCTTGGGGATGTACTAACCACCTCCATTTCAGTGGGATACTAACCACCTCCATTTTAGTGGGTTACTAACCACCTCCACCTCGGGGATGTACTAACCACCTCCATTTCAGTGGTGTACTAACCACTGGCAGGAAAGTGATGGCAGCAACGCATTCCGAGGACGTACCTTTTTCCAGTCACTGTTTAGTTGTGTTTATATGCAGCTTTTCACCTATCGCACCTCATAGATTATTGTTTGTCTGTTAGTGACTGCTGGTGCACTTCCTCTCTGCCTCTAATCTGGGGCCGGCCTTCCTCTCTGCCTCTAGTCTGGGGCCGGCCTTCCTCTCTGCCTCTAGTCTGGGGCCGGCCTTCCTCTCTGCCTCTAGTCTGGGGCCAGCCTTCCTCTTTGCCTCTACTCTGGGGCCAGCCTTTGTGTTTATATGCTGTTGTTCACCTATCGCACCTCATCAATTCTTGTTTGTTTGTTAGTGACTGTGCAGAGAGGATGGCAGGACCCAGACTAGAGGCAGAGAGGAAGGCCGGACCCAGACTAGAGGCAGAGGGGAAGGCAGGACCCAGATTAGAGGCAGAGAGGAAGTGCACCAGCAGTCAGCTCCGGACAAAATGAAGAGACCACTGCACCCTTTTCTTTATTTTCAAAAACGTTGAAAAGGAAGTTTTTGAGTGAGGAACAGAAGAGTTAAAATTAAGAGACCATTTCAAATTGAACGCTTCTATTCCTCACTCAAAACTTTCCTTTTCAACATTTTTGCAGTGGTCTGTTATTTTTTTCCGGAGCTGTATTAAAATGTCCAACTTCATTCATTAATTTGCTCGCCTTCTCCAACAGCTAAAATAATAATTGTCTCCCAGTGTTTCCTCCAGTTAGATATACTGATTTCCAGGAGCTAAATCGCTCAAATACTAGTCTGCCTTGGCTGTATTGTAAGTGTTACATTATATCTGAGAGTTTTATGAATACCTCATTTGTTTCCTTGGGTGTTTTGTCCTCACTGGAGGTATGCCCGGACCCGTCTGATTTACTGGATGTTAACTACTTGTTTGCTCTGCTGCTGGTTTGGCTTCGCCCACAGTTAGGTTAGCTCCTGACCAATCAGAGGCATGTGTGAGAGAACACCAGGAGATGTCAACCAATCAGAAGCTAAACGCGAAGCAGGTAATGCTGGGAAACACGGTTCTTCAGGAGGAGACTGGAGTTCTAATAAATCTCCAGTGCGTCTGAGAGCAGGGAGGCTGAGCTCCAGAGGGGGACTCAATCTGTCAGGGTCTATCAGCGGCACCCTAAAGCACGGTGCTGGCTCTATTCCTATTGGCCCACAGGGTCAATGTTTCTAACAAATCTGGGCTGGAAAGAAATTTGCTTCTGTGTCTCCTGGGTAACTTTCCTCCACTCAGAGGAAGGCCTCAAGACCATTCCACAACAGCATGAAAATGTGTTAATAGACATTGGCCTATTTAGACCTATTTTTCAGAAAGGCTGGGTGAACGGGCCAATCAGTCCGAGGCAGACCGTTCTACAGTACAATTCTCAGCCGAATGGACTAATCCCTTTCAACATGGACGTTAATGTGCATTTTATATAGGTAACAAAGTAATTGCCATTAAATTGCCTGCATGCTGATAGCATTTAATGTGATACAGCCATCCAGGTAGCGGTACACTCTGATAGCATTTTAATGTGATACAGCCATCCAGGTAGCGGTAAACGCTGATAGCATTTGAATGTGATACCGCCATCCAGGTAGCGGTACACTCTGTTAGCATTTTAATGTGATACAGCCATCCAGGTAGCGGTACACTCTGTTAGCATTTTAATGTGATACAGCCATCCAGGTAGCGGTACACTCTGTTAGCATTTTAATGTGATACAGCCATCCAGGTAGCGGTACAGTCTGTTAGCATTTTAATGTGATACAGCCATCCAGGTAGCGGTACACTCTGTTAACATTTTAATGTGATACAACCATCCAGGTAGCGGTACACTCTGTTAGCATTTTAATGTGATACAGCCATCCAGGTAGC
>JACXGJ010009405.1:0-24370 GCA_016801105.1 Esox niger
CATCTAGGTCTGGTAGTCATTTTGGCCTGTTAGTCATCTGGGTCTGGTAGTCATTTGGGTCTGGTAGTCATCTGGGTCTGGTAGTCATTTTGGCCTGGTAGTCATTTGGGTCTGGTAGTCATCTGGGTCTGGTAGTCATTTTGCCCTGGTAGTCATTTGGGTCTGGTAGTCATCTAGGTCTGGTAGTCATTTTGGCCTGTTAGTCATCTGGGTCTGGTAGTCATTTGGGCCTGGTAGTCATTTGGGTCTGGAAGTCGTCTGGGTCTGGTAGTCATTTGGGCCTGGTTGTCATTTAGGCCAGATAGTCATTTAGGCCAGGTAGTCATAGGAGTGAGATTCCTTTTTTATGGGCGTCACAAAAAAGAGCCAGTGATCTGTACCTCCTGCGATGGGCAGAACACAATTTTCAGCCAGTGATTGATTCCAACACATCTTTCTAGTTAATTTCCACACTGACACTGTGTTCTGCTTAGTCACCTCTTGAGTGTTTCATCCTGACATCCTTGGTGCCATCGTGAATAACAGTGTCTGTGTACTCTCCATGTTTGCCAGATTTAGACTTTGCCAGCGCCAACCTCAGATTAGCCACTGCTTCCATAGTCCTGCCCCCTGGCATGGTAATGGATGGTCAACAGCTGATTTGACACTAACATAACCCTTGCCTGATTATTGCATCTGAAGCTGAGCCAAACTTTGCTATCTTTACTTGAAGACAATTGTCCTCTTTCAAGTTGAAATTTCTCTACAGCTACAATGAGTAGGAATAATGGTACTTAGCTTCGACTTATTATGTGCAAATAGAGTTCCAGTGTGGAAAAGTTGAATGAAAAAAGTTGGATGAAGACAAAAATAACATGTTGGTAAACCGGTAAATAAAGATTTTAACAATTTAAAATTGTCAAAACATTTTTGGCAGGTGGCCAAGTACTTTACAGCAAGCAGTGGACGGGACGTCAACAGGAAAGAAACAAGAAATTGCGTCGAGGATGTGGGATTTCAACTTGGAAAGGGATAGGAAAAGGGAGTTGGAAAGGGACCATCTCACAGTCTTTCTCGCACACTCACAAACACACACAGACAATTTTCAGGGCATATATGTTATCTCCTCAAACACACACACTCTCTATCAAGGGCAGCCAGTCAGACAGCCAGTCAGACAGACAGACATACACACACACACACACACACACACACACACACACAGACAGACAGACAGACAGAACTCCAATAACTCAGACCACCTGCTTTCTCTCAGGACATTAACTTTAACTCTCTCCTTTTACGCTACATATTTTCCTCCTTTCTTTCTTGTCCTCCACCCAAGTCTGTCTTGTCTGTTTTAACTACATTTTAAGGCTTTTTCGGCATAGGAAACATTTATTTACTTTGCCAAACCTAGTGGAAATATGCTTGATGCAGTTACTAACAGAACTGAAAACCAAAATCACAACATAAATAAATAAAAAATAGGCATCTAAGTAGGCATCACATTTCCCAGAAAAAATTCAAATGGATAAACACATTTCACAAGTTATAATATTTTCAGTACAGTATAGTGTTGTTACAATGTGCTAGAGGTTATGACTAAGAATGACAAAGAAAAACAAATAAACAGATGAACATTGGTTGTTTCCAAATCTCCACTGGTTAGCCTTTTGTCATGGAAAAGGGTCACAAATCTTGCTGCTATGATTTCACATTGTGTAATTTTGGTGAACCAGTAGGGGAGATCAATCAACGTTTGATCTAAATTATTTTCGGGCCCATATGATGTCTCTAATGTGGAGATTCATTGGGCAGGAGGTTGGGAAGCCCATCACTGTGTCCAACTTTTTTTGCGGGAAGTGTGCCTATTGTCTTCTCAGCTGAGCCTTGTCTGCCTGTGGTGGTGTCTTTTTACAACAATGCCATGCTCACTGAATCTGCACAAAAGTCTCTCTCAGTGCAGCTGGTAGTTTAGGACTTTAAGTTGCACTGTTGTCATATCTGCAGTTTTGCTGCAAATTGGGCTACTAAGACATTAATTTTGCGGTTTAAAATAGTGGGTTTTGGGGACATTCGGACCACACCACGGCCTATTTTGCTTTGTAATAAAAGTGGAGTAGGCTGTCACTGCTAAGTGGTGGCCTGCGCTCGGAGGGAGGGACATCTATCGCGTGTGTTTGCTTGCGAGAGAGGATGTGTGTCGGGGTAAATGAGGGAGCAGATTGAGAGCTCCGCCACACGGATTCGCCTTGATGAGGGAATGGAGCAGATGTCAAGACAACTCAAAAAATATTGTCTGCGAGAACAACAGAATAATTAGAAGGCAACATAGAGCTGGATATAGTTTGAACCGTCTGTTGACGTTGTGTCCAGACCAATAGACCCAGACATTGTCAGATTTAGATGTGAATAGTTTGGATCTTGGGAATAATAAAAACAGAGTGTAGCAATTAACATCAGGAGACAACTCTTCTGGATGTGGACACAGGACATGGTATATAACTATGTTATTGGGTACTTTACACTACACACACACACAACATCAATAACCTAAACTTAACATAACACTAAACCGGTATTGTCAAGACTTGGAAGTAACCCCAATTGTTACAGTGTGCCCAATTGTATTATTTTCCCTGATCCTAACCCCAAGCTGAAATTGGTCTGGTCAGTTTATGTAACTGAGTTCATCTGATGGTTTTGAGTGAGAAGGAAACATTGTGCGGTTGGCAAATGGAATCTCACTCTGGAATGGTGGCACTCATTTTCCACCCCCGGTTAACATTACTGTATCAAATGTTCCCCTATTTGATCCCAATTGCTGACATTGAACTTGAGTTGGTACCGTTCAGAAATCCTGCAAAGGGGCAAGAGTGACAGCGTGTACACTGAGCTGAGGGGAAAACAAGTGTTACTGGAGGAAACACTGACGGATCGGTACAGCGACCTAGCAGAGGACGTGATGGTATGGCTGGGAGAGAAAGTGTTGCATCAGTGTTCGATGCAGAGATGAGTTCTCTGATATGTCCATTGTTGCAAAGTGGTGCATTTATAATTGTGTTCAGTGTAAATGATACACTGTACACTTCTGGACATTCGTTTGTTTTTGACCAAATTTGTGGGAAGAGTTTTGAATTAAGTCTGCACAGGAACGTCAGAGTCACTGGATTCCACTGCATGGACAAATCAGTCAAAACCAAAGTCTGGATTCACTGATCAAGTTCAATTTGAACTCACACTCTCTGCAGTTAGCAGCTGCTGTGGCGCTAAGAAGACTAGACTGTGCTATTAACTATGACATCACTGCTCACTCAGAGGATGACATATACAGAGTCGGGGTGACTTGCCAGAATGATGCGTTCGGGGACATGAGTCATTTCTGTTCCACAATATGATGCAAATTTTCTTTTTCCAGAGCGTTGGCACTCTGAGTGGCAACAAGCTGTTTGCCGTCGCCATATGTGAGGAAAAAGTGGTGGGGGACAGTGAGGCGCAACGATTTGCCAAAATGTAAATGTGGGAACAAGGAGAAGAATGTGTGATACTGACCAGCTAAAGCTTGGCGGTGGGGCCAATGGAGGCATTGCTAAATTCTAAATCGCTATGTGTCTACCTTCCATCCGTCCTGTTAGAACATTAAAAAAAAACGACCAATATAATCCCAAACACTTTCGTCGTCCCTCTTTCTTACTTCTCCCACTCTCTTCCCCTCTCTCCCTTCAGAATTCATTGTCCCAAATAGCACCGTAGCAACAAACCATAGTCCCACCCCATAGATTAATGTGGATGAAGATGATGAAGGACAAGGATGAAGCAGTGTGGATTAAGATAGACTAGGATGGAGTTGTGTGGATGATGATGATGATGATGAGGATGGAGTAGTATGGTTGATGATGGATCATGGAGTAATATGGATGATGATGAACTAGGATGGAGTAGTTTGGATGATGAACAAGGATGATGTAGTATGGATGAAGCTGGACCAGTACAGAAAAAGTTTAGTTGAAGATTATTCAACTAAAATAAAATACTTATTGCTTATTGGACTATAGAATTAAAGTACTTTTGGTTTTGTCAGTTTGCCTCCTCAGTCAGGTGACTATATTAACTTTCAAACTGACACGGCCACTACAGTATAAAGTGGAACTACAGACATTTCATCTTCAGAGAATATTCCAGCATAAATACAATGTTGTTTTGACCTACGTTACATTTAACTAGTCTAAAAACATGTCGATAGAACAAGTGCAAACCAGCCTTTGGAGAAAGACTAATATTGAAGTTTTAGTTCTATTGATTTATATCCTTTAGTGTTCAGGCCAAACATGGTTTTAAGTGTTATATTTGGCACCCAGTGTTTTATAAGGACAGGAATAACAGAACTTAAGCTAGCCGGTGTCTGACTGTGTACACAGAGTGGTTCAAGTGTGTGCGTGTGTGTGTATGTTTTCTTATAGAAATTGTTTAAGTAAAATCAGCGGTTTCATGAATGTCCACTTATTCCCAATAGGCCTTGATGAAAAGAAGTGCACTTATGAGGGAATAGGGGTCCATTTACCACATGTAGTTTTCCATAAAGTCCCCCCTGGGTCACTGGACACATAGAAAGGCCATGAACATGCCTCCATCTGGTCACAGGGTATGATTCCTTTGCTCTCTTTGTCTCTTTTTCTTTCTTTCTCTCTTTGTCTCTCTGTCTCTTTCTCGATTTTCTTTATCTCTATAACTTTCTTAGCCTAAACTTTTTTATTTCTCACTTTCTCCCTCTTTCCTGTCATCCTGTAATACTGTCTCAAGTAGAGGATATTTAAAGGATCAGCCCGGGGAACGGTAAGCCAATCAAAATTACCCACAATCCCTGCATTCCATTCGAAACCCTGATCTTCCGCAGATTTTTTTTTATAGACTTGAGATAAAAGGAATGAAAGGAAAACGTCGCCTGTAAGATTAAAAGCCCAGTCGGAGAGGAGAAGACTTAAGCTAAGCGACTTCATCCACCCTTCCTCTTCTCCTGGGACGCTGAGCTTCTTTACGGGCTGACTCATCGATGTGCTTCTCAAAGCCTTTTACTGTGGCTATATGGAGGATAGTCATCCTATCTCACAAACACTCCCAGGCAAGCTGATGTCCTCTTAAAAAACACTATCACTCACCATGAAGAGACACGTCAGAACGGAGAGAAGGACCACATAATGTGTAGCGTTCTCCCAGAGTACTAGCGGACACACGGACGCACCCTGCCGGAGACTATCGGTTCACGACCGATCCTCTGAAGACTATTGGCTGGTTAATCCATGCGACTGTGTGAAGGCTCAGCTGGGTTTAGGCCACTGCGGCAAACACGGACCGGCTGACGGATCATCCAGAGGACGTTACGACTCTTCTGGTTCCCTTTCTACGGGAGACGGGTCTGTGTAATACTCAATGCACACCGTCGAAATGGGATGACGGGCGTGCAAGCTGGTGATCCGTTCAGCGCGGCTGTGTAACGGATGTGACATGGCTAGCTCGTAGACGGTTGCTCCCCCCTCTCCCTGACATCGGGGTTGTTATAACCCCCCCAACCCTAACCCCCGGGGGGGTATCGTTATGTTGCATCCAGACTGTAGTTCTGGATCCAGCGGAGGAGTTTGGAACATTCCGGCATTTAAATCAGGGAAGCGTGATGTGACACATGTGGATCATATGAAACAGAGCCGGGCCAAACGCCACCCTGACTCACACCAGGCGCACTACTCCGGATCGGCACCCAATGGGCTCGGCGTGACCTGCAGGGTGTCGTTTAGGACACACTTTGAAACAGTAGAAAGGGTTAAGTTTTGGAAATGCACTTGTAGCTTTCAGGTCCAATGCTCCCTGTCTGTCTGCCTATCTGTCTGCCTGTCCCTCTGCCTGTCTCTCTACCTATCTGTCTGCTGTCTCTCTGCCTGTCTCACTGCCTATCTGCCTGCCTCTCTCTGCCTGTCTTTCTGCCTGTCTGTCTGCCTGTCTGCCTGCTTGTCTGTCTGCTCAACTGGGTTTTTGTGTCCATTAAATTGCTTTTCCAACATCAGTTTTTAGTTTGGTTTTATATTTAGGTAGTTTAATTTAATTACTTTGATCCTGGCTCCTAAAGGGACTGGATTCCACAGAGCAGCTGTGGTTTTTGCCCGTTTTGAAACCAGTTACACAGCTCACAGTTCAGTTGAAACTATCCATCTGCAGGTTGGAAGAGAGAGAAGGTAGACCAACTGTCCATCTTCAGGGAGGAGGAGGGAGAAGGTAGACCAACTGTCCATCTTCAGGGTGGAGGAGGGAGAAGGTAGACCAACTGTCCATCTTCAGGGTGGAGGAGGGAGAAGGTAGACCAACTGTCCATCTTCAGGGAGGAGGAGGGAGAAGGTAGACCAACTGTCCATCTGCAGGATGGAAGAGAGAGAAGGTAGACCAACTGTCCATCTTCAGGGTGGAGGAGGGAGAAGGTAGACCAACTGTCCATCTTCAGGGTGGAGGAGGGAGAAGGTAGACCAACTGTCCATCTTCAGGGTGGAGGAGGGAGAAGGTTGACCAACTGTCCCTATGCAGGTTGGAGGAGGGAGAAGGAAGACAACTGTTCCTCCGCAGGTTGGAGGAGAACATAGACAACTGTCGGTCCGCAGTTTGCAGGAGAAGGCAGACAACTGTCCCTCCGCAAGTTGCAGGAGTAGGTAGACAACTGTCCCTCCACAGGTTGGAGGAGAAGGCAGACAACTGTCCCTCCACAGGTTGGAGGAGAAGGCAGACAACTGTCCCTCCACAGGTTGGAGGAGAAGGCAGACAACTGTCCCTCCACAGGTTGGAGGAGAAGGCAGACAACTGTCCCTCCACAGGTTGGAGGAGAAGGCAGACAACTGTCCCTCCACAGGTTGGAGGAGAAGGCAGACAACTGTCCCTCCACAGGGTGGAGGAATTTCTGTTGCTTGATATAATGGTAAGGGAATCCGCATCACCCAACATTCAATTCTGATTGTCATCACTGTAAGATATTTCACATCTGCATATTTAACATAAATGATTATAAAATGATTATATTTTTGTTTTCCTACTGATGATCTCCCTCAATTTCCTCTGTTCAGCTCACCCTAACCCAACCCAACACCAGACAGGAACATCAGGAAGTTGATTGCAACAGTTTATCTTCAACCAAACCACTACACTGAATATAGATGTTTCCATCATGAGGATGAGTGCAATATTCCCACAAAGTCCTTTGGTCCCTCCAGGAGAATAAAATACACACACACACACACACACACAAACACACACACACACACATATACACTAACCAACAAAAATCTAAACCTTAAAGAAACTCTATGTCTAAAACAACACTTTAAAGCAAATGAAATATTTCCAATTTTTTTTACGTTTTATGGTTTAGGTAGTAAGTCCAGACTAACATTAACCCTAACTCTAACCTTAACCTCAGCCTGAAATGAAACTAACATTCATGCAGAAACCATGTAAAAACACGTAAGCCCAAAATTGTATTTTTTCTAAATGAGGACAGGAACAATTTTATTCTTACTTTTCACACTTTGGGGACATTTAAATGGTGAATGTGCCAGGCAGTTTGGAAATATTTAAATGGGTAATATGTCAGACAGTTTGGGGACATTTAAATGGTGAATATGTCAGGCAGTTTGCAAACATGTAAATGGTGAATGCGTCAGGCAGTTTGGAGACATTTACATGGGGAATATGTCAGGCAGTTTGGGGACATTTAAATGGTGAATATGTCAGGCAGTTTGGAGACATTTACATGATGAAAATGTCAGGCAGTTTGGAAACATTTAAATGGGGAATATGTCAGGCAGTTTGGAGACATTTAAATGGTGAATATGTCAGGCAGTTTGGAGACATTAAAATGGGGAATATGTCAGGCAGTTTGGAGACATTTAAATGGGGAATATGTCAGGCAGTTTGGAGACATTTAAATGGGGAATATGTGAGGCAGTTTGGAGACATTGAAATGGGGAATATGTCAGGCACTCGAAAAACAAGAATTTGAAACATTTACATTATACATGAACTAATGCTTACTTGTATCTATGGTAGCAGTACAAAACAAATATGCCATTGTAAGTCTTCTTCCTGGTGATTGGAAAAGAAAACAGTTGGAGAAGCCAGTATAAGTCTTCCTCCTGGTGACTGGAAGAGAGAACAGTTGGAGAAGCCAGTGTAAGTCTTCCTCCTGGTGACTGGACGAGAGAACAGTTGGAGAAGCCAGTATTCTTCAGTCTGTCAGCTGCCTTTGTCTCCTCTGCTCCACACCTTCCAGCACACAGGGCCAAGGACAACACATGTAGCCCAGTAGAAGAGGTCTTCTCTGGCCAAGGGGAGCAGGAAGGGTGCCCTCAACCTTGGAAGTCAAACACTCAGAGCATATGGCCCAGCTGGGTGCCAACACACACACTCACACACACTCATGACCAATCCAGAACAGAAGACTCGGCGGTTGGGGTGGGGTCTCAGAAGCAAGCCATCTGCGCAGTCCTGGTGACTGAGAGGGGTGTGGGGCTTCTGATCTGAGCACACTGAGCTGATATTGGCTGGATCGACACTCTGACGACAGACAGGTAGGGAGAGAGGGAATTTCATTGTGGAGATAGATGGGGGCTGGAGGGAATGACATAAGGGAGATAAACGGGGGAGAGAGCGAATGACAGGGGAGGTAGATGGAGACAGAGGGAATGACATAGAGGAAGTAGATGGGGAGAGAGGGAATGATATAGGGGAAGTAGTTGGGGAGAGAGACGAAAAAATCCATTCATTGTCCTTCAACATCAATAAAAAGCAAGCCCTAATGTTTCATATGAGAGAGGGAGAATGCATGTCTGGTTCTTACAGGGGAGACCTTTTATTGTAACACCGGAGGACAGATTAATGCGTGACGCCAGGTTAGCAATACAAAGCCCCAGCCACATTACAGTCCGTACAACGTGGTAGCAGGCAGGAATGGAATGATGAAAGGAAGGTAAGACAGATGATGGGCAGGGAAAGGAAGGAGGAGAGGAGGGATGACGGCAGGGAATGGAGGAAGGAGAGGAGGGATGATGGACAAGGAAAGGAAGGAGAAGGGGAGGATGTGAGCGAGGGTAGAGAACGAGGAGACTGGGAGTGGAGAAGGAGAAGAATAGAGGGGCAGTAAAGTCTTCAGGAGGGCTTTTTATTTAGGTGAGACTGTGAAGTGAAAGCAGATGGACTTCTGAGCACAGGAATTGTTTCCACTTGAACTTTTACAGTGCTTCCTAAATGCTGCCCTGTTCCCTCCCTGACCAGAGGCCTGAAGTCAGACCGATGCACTACACTGGATTAGGCTGCCGATTGAGGAGGCTTGGTTGGCGTATTTGCTCTGCTCAATGCTTCTGAGTTCCTTCCAGGTCTGTTCTGCCAGGGCTATACCGAACTAACTGGTGCCGTAGGACTGCGTGTGAAAGTGTGTGTGTGTGTGTGTGTGTGTGTGTGTGTGAGAGAGAGAGAGAGAGTGGTCCAGGTCTATGTGGCCATGTGAGGACATTAAGTGCTCACAAAGATAGTAAAACCTGAAACATCTGTCCCCACAAGGTTTTTTGGCAAATCCCCACTAGAAAGAGTTTGATCTTAAACATTAGGTTTTAGAGTAAATCTTACAATTTGGAATAGAGTTGGTCTGAATGCTTCTGTGCTTGTGTGTAAGTATATGAAGAGTAAGTCTGAGGACAGTAGCTTAGTGGTTAGAGCATTTCAATTGTAGCAGAAAGGTTGCTGGATCAAATCCCCAAACTAGCTTTTTGAAAAAACTGAATTTACTTCCTTGAGCAAGGCAGTGAACCCTAAACTCTCAGTGTGTCAGCTTCCCACACCTCTCAGATTTGGCGGGCTGGCGTAATGTGGAAACCAAATCTCGGTTGGACCTTGTGTGCAAATTGACGAATATTCCCTTTCCCCACAATTTAATTACAAAACTTAGGTTTCACTATTTCACTAACTAGAACCATTTAAACCTTCAACCGTAAATACTGGAAATACAAATTCAGCCATTGCCAAGTTATTCCTAACGCACGCACACACACACACACACACACACAGAAAAATAGTTGGACTTGGACACTGCTGTTGTGAACAGATAGATTGCTCCAGGTCACCACTACTTCTCTGTGTGATCATGTATTTATCAACATTCACGTCTGGCCAAAGAAATACCTTCCCAGTCAGCAAAAACTTTTCAACATCTCCTCAACCAAAAAGAAAATATCTTAGAACATGCTTGTATTCTTTCGTTCTTTATTGAAAATATTCTTAGCTAAAAAAAACATTATTGATTTGCAGTAATGTGTCAGTAATGACACCAATCAGAGTTCTAAATAGGACTGTCTTTGCTTCTAATTATAGAACCTTATACATTAGTTCATTGTATAAAAATTAAGGACTCCACATGCATTCCATATTTACATGTTTTGGTTATAAAACTGTTTTTGTTCTAAGTGTAGTTGAAATTATTCAGATGATTTTATGAAAGTGGTCTTGTCCACATCCTGACTACTGGCGGACATGGGCCCAAAGAATACAGTAAAAGAATGTTTTTTTTGTGTGTAAACCACCTGTATTTTGTTACCCAGGTATTTATAAAACCAAAGATCAAATGATTCGTTTTTAAAATGTTTTACAAGCTATACATTTTTTTTAACGAATTGAACAGAATGAGTGATTCATTTTGTTTTAGACCAAACATTTTTATTGAAACATACAAAAATGAATTACAGACAAAAAAAGTATAAATAAGAGATACCCCGTTCCCAAAGGTTACCATTGATTAAAATCCCTACTTGAACTTTTAGTCCACAGAACTCGAGTATGATATTTTGATTCTTCCAAAACACCCTCTCCTTGTTTTTCCATGACGGGGGCCAAAGGTTGGCTAAGACTGATTAGGGAACAACACACTGCAGGATTAGGTCCTCAATGGTCACCTATTACCCTTCTAGTGCACTACATCCCGAAAGGCCTGGTCAGAAGCTGTACAATCCAAGGGCATTGGTGTAGTTTGGGACTCAGCTGAGTCCAGGCCTTGCATGTATGAGAAGCTGTGGAAGGACAGATTTACATCAGCAGGTGTTGTGTGAGTGTATTCGCATTGCTTTCTGGTGGACACGTGTGTGTGTGTGTGTGTGTGTGTGTGTGCGTGTGTGTGCGTGTGTGTGTGTGGTGTTCTGCAACAGAATGGAAAAGTAAAACTGGGTAAAATATATTTGTCTGGAAAACCAGGAATCTTAGGTCCTGCTTTATGGAAAACCAGGATTCCACAGTCCTACTGACTGGAATATGAGGAATCTGCAATCTTACAGTCTGGAATACCAGAAAAGGAATCGGTAGTCTTATTCGCTGGAATAACAGGGGAGTAATTTGTAATTGTACATACTTCCAGACATTGCACTTACAGGTGTGTAGAATTGACAGTAAACATAAAAGCATCTTATCGAAATCAGAGCTGACTCTCCATGTTCCCTTACATCAACATTACTTAGATACTTGCTGTATAAAGTAAGGCGTTATGTTCCTTACTTTAAGATAAGTCCTTTGATGCTATATTGACATGTTGGTCACTTTTAATGAGTTATTCTGTAATTACATAGTCAGGTATAGCAGTCAGTCTCAGTCACCAGCATTATCAATCATCAGTCATTATTCAGCAAGAGTGACCAATCCTATTACCTCCAGTAATCAGATACCATAACCAGAAAGAAATATCTGCATTTAGTTCTTTAAGGTTCTCTTAAAATTCAAGAAATTATTTGGTATTGCAAGTGCCTCCACATTTACAGGCCAAGCTTATTTAACCCCTGGAAGGTCAACTTGGCCTTGTGCCCTTAGGGACATTGTCGTGCTGGAAAGTCCAAGTGCATCCGATGCTCAGATTTCGTGCAGAAGAATGCAAATTGTCTGCCAGTACTTTCTGATAACATGTTGCATTCTACTTGCCATCAGTTTTCATAAGATTCCCAGTAACTTTAGAGCTCATACACCCCCAAAAATGCAGTGAGCCACCACCATGCTTCATAGTGGGGATGGTATTCTATTCACTACAGGCCTTGTTGACCCTTCTCCAAACACAGTGCTTATGTTTGTGAACATAACGCTCCATTTTGGTCTTGTCACTCCCGATTACAGTGTGCCAGAAGCTGTGAGGCGTGTCAAGGTGTTGTCTGGCATATTGTAACCAGGCTTTTTTGTGGCATTGGAACAGTAAAGGCTTCTTTCTGGCAACTCGATCATGCAGGTCATTTTTGTTCAAGTATCTTCATATTGTGTTCCTTGAAACAACCACACCATCTTCAAGAGTAGCCTGTATTTCTCCTGAGGTTACCTGTGGGTTTTTCTTTGTATCCTGAATTCTTCTGGCAGTTTTGGCTGAACTCTTTCTTTGTCTACCTGACCTTGGCTTGGTATCAAGAGATCCCTGAAATGTCCACTTCTTAATAAGTGATTGAACAGTACTGACTGGCATTTGCAAGGTTTTGGATATCTTTTTATGTCCTTTTCCATCTTTATAAAGTTCAATTTCCTTGTTACACAGGTCTTTTGACAGTTCTTTTCTGCTCCCCATGGCTTAGTATCTAGCCTGCTCAGTGCATCCATGTGAGAGCTATCAAACTCATTGACTATTCATACACAGACACTAATTGCTGTTTAAAAAGCCACAGGTGTGGGAAAGTCACCTTTAATTGCCATTTTCACCTCTGTGGGGACACACAACAAGTGACGAAGGGAAGGTTTTGAAGGGAGGGTTTTGAGGAGTGGGTTTTGAGGGGAGGGCTTTGAAGGGAGGGTTTTCTAGGGGAGGGTTTTTTAGGGGAGGGTTTTGATGGGAGGGTTTTGAAGGGAGGGTTTTGAAGGGAGGGTTCTGAAGGGAGGGTTTTGAAGGGAGGGTTCTGAAGGGAGGGTTTTGAGGGGAAGATTTTGAAGGGAGGGTTCTGAAGGGAGGGTTTGAAGGGAGGGTTTTTTAGGGGAGGGTTTTGAGGGGAAGATTTTGAAGGGAGGGTTCTGAAGGTAAGGTTTTGAAGGGAGGGTTTTGAAGAGAGGGTGGGTGACAGAGAATGTAGAAGTTTTGGAAGTAGAAGTCTTAGGTCACATAAGAAGCTTAGGAATTTAGTACCACAGCATCACATGTCCATTAAACACCTAGAAAGTCTATCTGTGGTTATTTGTCCTTCATCTTCCAAAGGGCCTCTTATCATCCACCTTCATTTGTCCTTCATCCTCTAATAGGCCTTGTATTATCCATCTTCATTTGTCCTTTATGCTCAAAAGCAGCAAGGCCTCATATTTTAATGATGTGTTGTGTGTGACAATCAAGCTTCGGCTAATCCAAAATCAAGCCTGCTGTTCCCAACATTTGCACAATATCCTACCAAGATATACAATAAAAGAGATAATTAGTAGGTTTCGGTATATTGCAACCAAAATCCTTCCATCCAGCTTGCTAGGATGTTGTGGGCAGGAATGAAGTGGTTTAAAGTAACTGCCCAGTAAAAATATTTTCTGTTAACGTTTACCCCAATAATGTTTTTATTTCATCCTGTAGTTGTATTTATGGCCAATTGGATATTTTCTTTTTCCAAACACTGCAGCTTAGACTGGCATCTCAAACTAACCGAATGTCATGGATTATGATGTAATACTCGAGAGGAGGATGAGCTGGCCAATCAACTGTCAAGATCCATGAATATTTTTAATGACTACTATACGCCTACATTACTCGATTGTTGGGGTTCGCCAACAGCTTTCCAACAGAGAATAGCTGCTTTATAACATAGTTAATGAAAACTTAATGGAAGGAAAATAAATTAACTTCTGTTGTATGTAATTTAATGGAAGTGCTGGGAAGATATTTTAATAGAGAAAGATAAAGATGCAAGAGAGTCCCCTCCCTCTTCCTCCCGCTCTCTTCCTTCTTCCTTCTTGCCTTCCTCCCTTCCTTATTTCTTTCTCTCTCTGTCCCTCAGTTGAGGGTTGGTGTGATTGGTGTCAGCGAGCTCTTGTCTGACACCAATCACACCAACCCTCAACTGTTCTGAGCCAATTTCCATCACCACATACTAGGCTCCTGGGCATTTTTAGTAAGTTACGACCAGGATTTGAACTCCAGGACACTATTATGTAGCTGTACTGCAAGGAGGTTTCTTGAAATCTACATGCAATACTGGTCTAATGTAGTGCACTATAAAAGAACAGCGTGCCCTTTAGGACTTAGGAGTAGACCCAGACATTACTGTGATACAAAGAGTATTGTGACTCGGATGTTACTTTGACTCAAAATCACCATGTCTCAAACATTAGTGTGACTCAGACATTACTGTAACTCAAATATTACTCTGACTCATACAATTCCTGTAAATCAGGTTGATTTCTTATCATGATTCAGACAATACCTTCACCCAGGCATTACAGTCACTCAAGGCATTACTTTGACTCAAAAATTACCATGATTTCGATATTTCTATGAATCTATGAAAATTACAATAATTCTGACATTACCCTGACACAGGCATAACCTACCTGATTCAGGTATTACTCTGACTGTGATACTACTGTATTACTCTGACACTAAATTACTGTGATCCAGACATCACCATGACCCTGATATTACTTTGAGTCAGATATAAATGATCCACAAATTACCAATATTCTTTACATTTACATGAACTAAACATAACCCTGAATCAAACATGAACTGGACTCAAGTTCCTGTGACTCAGGCATTACCATGATTTTGACATTACCATGAACCAGATATTGAAAACCATGAATCTCGAGCCAAATGTTACTGTGATCCAGACATTGCTAAGACTCATATATTCCACGACGCAGACATTGCCGTAAGTCAGAAATTACCAACACTTGAATGGCTTTGCTTTTTCTGATGTAGAGTTGAATTCTACTTTAATTAAGGCAAGTCTGTCTACTTGCTGGTGGGGGAGTGGAATTATCTCCTACCCATATTTATTTACATTCTCAGCTTACTCTACAACTGTCCTGCTGTAAGAGGATATTGGCTTCAGTCAAGGGCCATCCACCGGGTATGGCATGGCGTTGCAAAATGGAGTGATAGCCTTCCTTCTTCCAGATGCTTTTTACACTGTCCAGAACTCCCCCATCACCAAAGCAAAGTACCCCCATACCATTTCATTGCCTCCACCATGCATGGCAGATTGTGTCAAGCACTCCTCCAGCATCTTTTCATTTGATCTGTGTGTCACAAATGTTTTTCTTTGTGATCTGAAATCCTCAAACGTAGACTTGTCTGTCATAACACTTTTTTCAGTCTTCCTTAGTCCAATGTCTGTGTTCTTTTGAATATCTTAATTATACGTTTTATTGGCCAGTCTGTGATATGGCTTTATCTTTGTAACTATGCATTAACAAACAGCATTGCAAATCAACACTGATATTGTTTGCTCCTTGGGGTTTCAGGCTGGGTGTTGTGTAAAAGCACTGTGTGACAACTGCTTATGTAAAAAGGGCTTTATAAATAAATGTGATTGATTGATAGATCCAGAGTCGTCACTTCACTGTTGACATTTAGACTGGTGTTTCATGGGTAATATATAATGAAGCTGCCAGTTGAGGACATGTGAGGCATCTGTTTCTCAAATTGAACATTTTAATGTTGTCCTCTTGCTCAGTTGTGCACCAAAGCCTTCCACCTCTCTTTTTATTTTGGTTTGAGGCAGTTTGCACTGTTCTGTGAAGGCAGTAGTACACGTTGTTGTATGAGATCTTAAGTTTCTTGTCAATTTCTTGCATGGAATAGTCTTCATTTCTCAGAACAAGAATAGACTGATGAGATTCAGTAGACAGTTCTGAGTTTCTGACCATTTTGAGCAATCAAACCCACAATTGCTGATGCTCCAGATACTCAACTAGCCTGAGGAAGGCCAGATATAGTGCTTCTTTAATCAACACAAGAGTTTTCAGTGGTGCAAACATAATTGCATAAGAGTTTGTAATGATCACTTAGCCATTTTTTTTATTATAAACCTGGATTAGCAAACACAATATGACATGGGAACACATGAGTGATGGTTACTGACAATGCCTATGTAAATATTCCTAAGTCAGCCGTTTACAGCTACAGTAGGAATTTACAACATCAACGTCTACATCAACATCAATATCTACACTGTATTTCTGAACAATTTTATGTTATTTTAATGGACACATATTTTTTTAATCAAGGACATTTCTTAGTGCCCCCATTAACAGTAGTGTACGTACTGCATCCACAGTTGCACCAATAATTATCCACATCAGCACATTTCCACACACACACACACACACACACACACACACACACACATGCACACACACATGCACAATAGACTAAACTCCACTGACAATGTAGCTCAGGGCTGCAGACAGACGCAGGGTAAAATATCATGCAGAAGCCACAATATAGAACTGCCCTTAAAAGGGAATACTTACAGAACACTGACAACCCCTACGTCCTTCTCTCTCAATCCCTTCTTCAATCATTACTATGGACTTAACCACGTCCCCAGGCTTTTGCACACAGCACACATGGGCCTGGAAAACCTTCTATTGGTCATTAGGGGGGACCATATCAATCTATTCCTAATCCAAACACAGTGAAGTGTGTCAGGAAATGGATAGACATTTCAGACATTTGTCTGTGTGAAAAAAAAAACTAACACTAGATTCAGCCCTGCTTGAACAGGACAATTAATACCACCAACTAATAGCCTACAACACATTTTTTTAACTTAATACACAAGTTTGAATGAAGCAAAACTGTTACAAAGTGGAGATTGCTGCTTGTGTGCACAGAACAGGCAGGGGTTTGTGTTGTGCGAGATGATTGGTAGACTAAGCTGATTAATCCAGCCTTCGGGCTGCATGCATTTTTTTACATCTTTCTTATTGGTCAGACCTTCCCTGGATTTCGGCAGAAGTGTCTGGGAGCTAAAATACTCTGGTTTCACACAGTGAAGTAATATACAGTACAGACTAAATTATAAACACGAAGCTACGTATACTGTTCCATATTATACTACGGAGACTACGTTACAACCTATACACTACTTAGAGTGTACCATAAAATACTATGTAGACAAAACTATAACCTATGAACAACATTGATCGTATCATTAATTGATGTGTAGACTATGGTGACCAGATGTCCTGGTTTGCCTTGGATTGTCTCGGTTTCAGGATGTTTTTTTGTGAAGCATTGTATTATGTCATTGTTCAACATATTCTTCCGCATTACACTATATGGAGAGATGTATTAGGCAAAGGACAATGAGCATTGAGGGAAGCAGATATTTACTAAACAGTTAAAGAATAAAAACAACAGGAAGTAGAACACAGTACAGACAATACGCATTTTTAAAAAAATGTGTACGAAACAATGAAACAGAATTACTACTGGTTCAATCTGATGACATCAAATTTCAACTGCTGTCTTTCAGCAGGGTGTGGTTACTGTTTAATGTAAATCACATTATACTAGCTTGGAAATTCGACAGCATCGCTGAAGTGGGCTAATATTTAGTAGGAAACTAAGTTGTCACCATCATTTTCATCATTTTATCAAATGTTCATTAAAGGATCCATTTTGAATGTTGTTTGGCATGTTGTTCACTGCGCTACAGTTTTACTATAATTGAAGTCAAATATATTAAATAAGCCTGTCTAACATTATCAACTGGATTGCTCCTAGGGGTTGAATGGAAACTGAAACAAAGGTTGGAACTGACATTTAACCCTTTTCTTCACGGGACCACCTACTTCTTGAGAACACTCATACAAAAGTATGAAAGTATAACCTTTTTATATGGTATGAACACAACCTGTCATGGTGTTTTCTATGATAGTCAAACAAATCGCTTTAAAAAGCAAGTTACATCTACACGTTTGTCGGGACCAATTTCACCGTTGTACGATGCTCCGTGCACCTGCTAATTTTCCTTCACTTTACCTGTGGTTGGGAGTCCTTTCTCCATTGAGAAGGCCTGCCTACTTCTGAATACAACGTTTTACGCAAGGCCTGCCTACTTCTGAATACAACGTTTTACGCAAGGCCTGCCTACTTCTGAATACAAAGTTTTACGCAAGGCCTGCCTACTTCTGAATACAACGTTTTACGGAAGGCCTGCCTACTTCTGAATACAATGTTTTACGGAAGGCCTGCCTACTTCTGAATACAACGTTTTACGCAAGGCCTGCCTACTTCTGAATACAACGTTTTACGCAAGGCCTGCCTACTTCTGAATACAACGTTTTACGGAAGGCCTGTCTACTTCTGAATACAACGTTTGACGCAAGGCCTGCCTACTTCTGAATACAACGTTTTATGGAAGGCCTGTCTACTTCTGAATACAATGTGCAGGCATGTGTGTCGAGTGAGTCCCCAGTAAAACACGATAAGGGGCTTTGTTATGCAGTGTTCAAGGGCTGTAGCACTGTGGCAGCAGCACTCATACAAAGAGTATGTATGACTCACAGGTTGTCATGTGGAGCCGTGTATGAGTGTTTCCATTGCCGTTCAGATATTATTTGTATGAGTTTTTCCATTGCCGTTCAGATATTAATTGTATGAGTTTTTCCATTGCCGTTCAGATATTAATTGTATGAGTTTTTCCATGCCATTCAGATATTAATTGTATGAGTTTTTCCATGCCAATCAGGGAAAATTCTCGGGTCAGCTAAAATAGTTCTAAAAAAACTGAAAGAATACTTGGGAATTGCACGTCACAGTTTGCTCAGATATTATTTTCACATTGTTGATATAAAGTGACTTTCTCAAGCGTTCCGTTGCGTTCTTGTTTTCTCGTGTTCTGTTGAGTTCTCTCATGTTCCAAGAAGACAATTTGCACTCCCCCCTCGCTTGGTGTTATACATTTCCACATTGACTGCCATATTCTACAGCTGTGATAGTGGTTGGTAAATGAGATGGACTCTTGTTTAATGTTCTCTCTGCCAGCCATAAACTATCATTCAACAACTATCAGCCTCACACAGTGACATAGGGAGCAAACAAACAAACGTTCATGCGTGGTTTGATTAAGCTGTATTTTGCGCAGTGGTCAACATGTTTAATTAGACCATGTTATGCTGCAAAAATGTAGAAGAAAAGTGATTCTAATATTACAATAATACAGGAAATACTGATGGAGAAACAGCTGACCGACAAAAAACCCACCAAATATACAGGACAACTTCATAGCAAAAAATGTTTGTAAAAAGAGGGAGCCAGAAAGAGAAAAAGAGACCATAGAGAAGGAGAGAAGGATTTACAAAATGAGTGACAGAATAGGGTGCACACTCAGTTCCCATGTGAAAGTAAAACAGACCTGAAGTTCTTGTAATATTAGTTGTATTAGACACTAAGCCCCCTGGGCGGTTTGATGTCGGCCACAGTCTTTTAGGCTGATCGGTTGTTTCCCAAATGGCACCCTATTTGTTATGTAGTGCACCACTTTTGAAGAAGGAACAGGCAGCCATTGAGGACCAATATTGTGACAGGTCTGATACTGAGGGACAAACCAGGGGATTTAAACACCACAGTCAACCAACCCAGAGAGAGATCACACAGAGAGAAGGATACATAAACTGAGTTTTTAGTTAAAGGTGTAAAGAGAGTTTTTTATTGAGAGGGTTGAGAGAGAGAAAGAGAGAGACAGAGATGTTTCTTCCTTCACTGTCCCTCCGTATCACCCACACACACATATGCAGACGGGCCTGAATTAGTGTGGTCAGGTGTGACCTGGGTTCTTCTACCCTAGGAGGCGGAGCTCCCGGCTGGCTCAATCCTTGTTTGACCTTAAAAGGAGTGATCACATTTCTGTTCAAGTTGTGTGCGTGTGTGCGCTGTTTCCCTAATGTGTAGTAGCACGTTCCTTCCAGCAAGAAGTAAAATAATGTTGTTTATCGCGAAAGCCACCGATTGCAAAGGGAAGGTTGTAATTGAGAGAGGTGGAGAAATCCTCAACCATGTGTCCATTTCCACAGACACAGACTCAGATATCTACAATCAGTTTCTCAACCATTAAATTAGTGAGTACTGAGATATCTACAATAATCTCCAGTAGTTAAAGCTTTTCACAGGTGCTGGGGTCGGTTCTGGTGGGTCCGTGGGTGTCACTTTTGGGTCACTTTCGGGGTAAATTCCAGTCAGATTAGCAAATAATCCAAATAGAATTCTGACAGAATATACAATATGTTAGCATGGTTTTCCTATTCAGGAGTATTAAAGACATCCACAGTTGCAATCTAATGGTCTGTCCTGTTCAGGGGTCATAGACACATCAGCAGGGCAATCGTACAGGAATGCCGCTTGAAACCCCACGCCAAGGACCTGATCTGATATGGTGGCTGCTCTGATTTGAACAATGTGTGGAAGATTAGACCTGATGCTGTATGGACAGAAGGTCAGCGAGGGGAGAGAGAAAGAGGGAGAGAAACTGAGGAAGGGACGGTCCTATGGGCCCTGGTCAAAAGTACACGACACAGGACCCAATCTCTCGCTGTAGCTGAAGGCAGTATGGTATGCTGGGTTTGGCTTCCTACCTCCAGCTCAGAGGAACGCTGTGTTTCTCCTCCCGACCGCCTCCCAAACGCCTCCCCCGTGACACACCCAAAACTCCCCCAATCTCATCAAAGCTCCCTGTCAACACGTGAGTCATGAACCCATAGAGTGTGCCGTATCCAAACATGTAACGACCCACCACAGTTTATCTTTCCCAACTGTCGGTTTCGGGTGGACAGTGAGTGGGGACGTGTTGTGTTGTTACGGTAGCAGAGTGAGGGCTCACGATGTGAACCAATGTTCTCACAGCAGCGCTCAGTACCCAGACATCTAGGAGTCTGCAGTAAGTGAACTCCACCACGGTTGTGGGCCTGGGTGCACTGGTCCTGCTCGCACAGCCTGACACCACGGTCTGCTTAACTGGGTCTGGACTTCCCTATCTTCATCAGGCCTCCAGCTAACAAGTTGCTAGGGAGGAGCAGGGAAAAAGGGAAAAAATAACCAAAACAGGGAAAAGGAGGAAGGGGGAGATGGAGAGATTGAGACAGAGAGGACAAGAGAGGAGAAAAAGAGAGGGGTGGATTGAGTGGACAGTGGAGGGGAGAAATAGAGGACGTGATGGAAAGGTAGAAGGAGAAGAAAAAGAAAGGAGTGGAATTGAGTAATGAGAAAGTTGGCAAAAGTAAGACTCTTCAACACAGTGTTTTCTAAACCTCTTCCCAGGTTCATCTCATGGGTTTAATTACTCAACAAAGATGTTCACTAATAAAATCAGGTGTGTCAGTTTAGGGTTAAAACAGAAAAAAACAGAAACATCTGGAGATTCCGTTTGGACCGTGTATATTCAACTATTGCATTTTCTCCAATATTTGGGATCGAGGATATATTTCCCGAATCCACAAAAGTGGAGGCAAATAGGACCCCAATATTTATAAGTGGGATATTTACTTAACAACAGCTACCTTGAAAAATCCTCTAAAGCGTCATTATCTGCAGACGTCTGCTTTTTCTCTGTTAAAACAACGTCCTTAACAAATGTCAAATCAGCGTTTTACCAAACTGCATTACAACAGAACACATTTACTGAACATCAACGTATGTGTTGGTTTCATGAGCTGAAGTTAAAGATCTCTGAAATATAAGCTTATTTCGGTCATGTGGAATCCAAAGATTTGGGCCTAATACATTTATGGGATTTGGCAGATTTCTGGACCATGACATAATAAACCCAAAAGGGTTGCATGTTGCATTCATATTCTTGTTCAGTGTTTTTAAGCGGCACACTCCGACTGACTAACTGACTAACCAAAACAAAGTTTATTGTACAGAGTTGATTTCTAAAGAGCTTTTTATTTGGCGTGAGCATGTAGCATTAAAACAAAATATGGAAACTGTGTTAAGGAAAGACATACAACATCATAAAACGAAGGTATAAAAGTAACATCTGTGCTGTTCAAATTGCCAAAAAAACACTTGGTTGCTTTTACTTGGGCAAACGGCTGAGACGTGGATGCAGCTTGCGTCATGCCCCTTTCAACATACACCGAGCATTGGGAAGGTATTCAGACCAGTTCACTGACTCCAAATTTTGTTACATTTCTGCCTTATTCTAAAATGGATTACATGTATTTTTCCTTACAAATATACACACAATACATAATAATGACCAAATATGAACATGTTTTCAGAACGTTGCTTTGTGCGTCTTTCTCTGTCTGGTCTCAACAGACTCTACACACAGGCGCAGGCTCAGGTATTGATCACACAGGACATAGGATATAAACACACTCTGAAGAGGCCCAATTCCTAACTAAACAATGGCAAAACAGGATGAGGTTCAAGTAACCCAAAGACACTGAATTCTACAACTGTCTTCACAACGTAAATCACCTAATATATTATTAGGTTAGAAAACAGATTCCACTCAATGCACAAGGAATAAGAATGTACTTATATAAGGTGAGTAGACTGTAGAGAGCATATGTTGAACAGAAGCTCACGGCTGACTGCAAATCACCACTGCTCGATGTACTAAAGAAAAGCAAGGACCGAAATATCAATTATAAAACCAATCGTAACTACCCAAATACAAAACACCTGTGAAAACTGGAACACCTAACTGTGTGCAGCATTCAATGGATGTGGGAGAACTCTCTGAATGGTAAGACCAAGGTGGTAGAGGACCACAGGACCGGTGAACCTAGTAGCTGGAAGACTATCAGTCCCTGCCGCTGATAATCATCACCACAGCATTATGCTGCCACCACTATACTCAAGAGGTTCATGGTTCTAATCCCACTAATGCAAAGGTAAAAGACATGTTGTTCTGTCCCTGAACAAAATAGTTAACACAAATTGCTCCTCCTCATCTGTAGCTTTATAGCAGTACCTCCAATATTCCTGCTAAACAAAATGGAAACATTTGTTGCACTTCCTAACCACTTGTGGTGGAAATAGAGCTGCAATTCCAAAACCCCTGCCAAATGAGATGGAAAACAAGCTGCACATTTTTGCCTCCTGATAAACGTATGTTAGAGACACATTATTTCCCTCTCAGAATTTGAATAAACATCCAATCTTTATTAGTCTTTTAGCAGAAGCATTTTTTATTTTACAGTAATGAACACAACCATTTCAAAAAATATGATTTATGGGAAATATTTGTGGCCTTCTAATGTTGGGAGGAATGTGTGCTTTTGGTTGTAATTTTGGCAGCCCTGGCATCTCCGTTGTCCTGGCCATCTTCTTCCTCCGCCTCCTCCTCCTCCTCTGTGTTCCAGCCGTTCCTGGTTCCACATTGCTTCTGATGCTCTTGGCCCGAGCTGCTCCCTGAGAGCCCTTAAATGCCTCCTCTGACAAGGTCCCAAAGGAAGGCAGGTTTGTAGGAGGGGGGGCTTGCCCCACCGGTTGCCCCTGGAAGATTCTGGAAGCCACCAGCATTCTTTGTTGGTGTTGATAATGCTGATCCATAGCTTGTGGTCATGTATGTGCCTCATAATACATATAAAATAATAGAGAGTGGGAAAGGCTTCTATGAAATCATTATTTTTGTGACATTTTCTGTTATTTTCAGTAGTTCATTGTCTATTCAATTTTCATTGGCAATTGAACAAAAATCTGTTGAATTGAATGGCAGTACAAAAACGTATGAAAATGTATGAACTCACTAAGGTAAGTTGTTCTCGATCAGAGCGTCTGCTAAATGACTTAAATCTTAAACGTAATTGAGAAGGGGAGAGTCAATTATTAGACATGTCTTCCTAATGTCAGAGACAGAAAGGTTAACAACGCCCGGGCAGCGGGAGAGAGTGATTCATCCATGCACATCTCTGTTCAGATTTCCTCTCTTCTCTCTCACGTACTCTGTCATTTCCTCTACATTTCTATCCATCTTCTCTTCCATCTCTCTTCTCTTGTATCTCATTAATTTCCCCTCTGTCCCTCTTAAAACTGTCCTCTCTTCCCACTCCTCCCTCCCTTTTCACCTTCCCTCTCTCTTCCCTCCCTCCCTCCTCCCTTCCTTCCTCTCGGCCGTCCAGTTGGACGTGAACCATCTGACCAATGACCAGTAGCTTAACAACGCTGGCACATGAAGCACCATAATAAACGCATTACTAAGGAAAAGTCCCTCAGTCCATTCATCCCTACGCCCCTCGCTCCACCACCTATGCCAAGCATTCATCCCTCTACCTCTCCTCCTCTCCTCCTCTCCTCCTCTCCACCTCTCCTCCTCTCCAGCTCTCCTCCTCTCCTCCTCTCCTCCTCTCCTCCGCTCCCTCTCTCCTCCTCTCCACCTCTCCTCCTCTCCTCCTCTCCACCTCTCCTCCTCTCCACCTC
>JACXGJ010009406.1:0-24368 GCA_016801105.1 Esox niger
ATATATATATATATATATATATATATATATATATACACACAGCACATGAAATAAACATTAAAAAAAATGGTAAACACAATCACAAACCGACATAAACATGGCCAAAAATACATTAGTAAACATGCGTAGGCATGCACAAAATGTGCACACACCCACACACACACTTTAATGCAGGTAACAGACAGAAAGCAATCACTTTTTCCTGACAGGCATTTCAAGTCAGAGTTATCGTGCTGTTTATTGTCAGGGCTTTAAACTGATCTGCCCTCTGATTGGTGGGTAGGAGACAGCAGGACAATTTATTGTCTGGACTTTGAACTGCTCTGCCCTCTGATTGGAGGATAGGAGACAGCAAGAACAGCTGACCTTGTGGTTAATCCTGAATCTATATAATCACAACAACAGAATAGGATAGTAACACCTGACCCTCTGGAGAACTCACCTATAGACGTTAATCTCACCCTACACACACACACACACACACACCACACACATCTCAGCACAGTGATACAGGAGGACATTAGCAGTGTAATCCGGTATAATTCTCCAGGTGTTTTCATTCAGACCTAAACTTGTCTCTTCGCTCCATAATTAAATTCCCTGCTCAGCTTCTCTCTCCCCTTATGTCTCTGACAGCTTCTTGTTGGCTTCCTGTTACCTGTCTTCACCGAGTTTTCTCACGGAGTCACATGATGTCCTGGTTATGCTGTGCTCGGCGAACGCAGCCCATTTCTCTCCTCTTGTTGGCACTGCATATCATTGTGTTGCTAATAATGTGTTGAACGAACGCGTCCCTGTTTTCCTCCCCGGCACAGTGTGAGACGATCCTGCTGAAGGGTTTGGGTGAACACAGCCCATTTCTCCTCCCGTGAGCGCTGTGTTTTCATGGCGTTGGTAATGTTGTGGTTAGCCAACATTTCCCTGGTATCCAGTGCAGGCCTCTTAACCTCACAGTTTAGTCACAGCATCTCAACAGCAACACCATTTAAACTCCAGAAACGAGAAGCTGTTCTTCAAATCTTTTACAGCAAACAGGATACAAAACCTTAGAAAAGGTCTAGAACCAATTATGCATAGTACATTTGAATAATTTAATGCTTACCCAGGGAGGGTTCTTACCCGGAGAGATGTGCGGTAGTAAGTGCATGCACTATTCATGCTTTCTTCAGGACTGGTGCACCATGGGAATTAAACAGCCCTGGCATTGCCAGTCATCCATCTGCATTCATAATGCTCAACCGCTCACATTGCTCCGTTCATCAGTTTAACATTGCAAACATCACTGTGTATCAGTGTATCTCCAGTCTGTTGCTCTGTGCTCTGCCTAAAGAGCTCATTTGTTGCTCCAATGAGCAGACTGTTGACACTATTAATGTCCTTTTAGAGGGGCGGTTTCAGCATCCTGCAGCCCTGGACAACAGTGACTGTCATCACCTGCTCTCACCTCAGATGACGAGTGTTCTGGGAGTGGTGTGGTCTGCCGGCTTCACCCCGGCTGGCTGATCGATGGACACTGCTGATTGGTTAAATTAATTTTGTTCAGTTAGGGGTCAGTGAGCACTTTCTGTAGTTCTATCCCTGAATTTCACACAGAGAAAGACTTCTGGAGACCAAAAGCACATGATAAGAGAGAGAGGTGATAGTTAGTGAACAGGGAGAGAGAACAGACAGAAAGAAGTTCCAGGAAATGGTTAGTGGAGAGACAGTTCTAGGGAGTTCTACACACTACCAGATGGTTAGTGGAGAGACAGTTCTAGGGAGTTCTAAACACTACCAGATGGTTAGTGGAGAGACAGTTCTAGAAAGTTCTACACACTACCAGATGGTTAGTGGAGAGACAGTTCTAGAAAGTTCTACACACTACCAGATGGTTAGTGGAGAGACAGTTCTAGGGAGTTCTACACACTATCAGATGGTTAGTGGAGAGACAGTTCTAGGGAGTTCTACACACTGTCAGATGGTTAGTGGAGAGACAGTTCTAGGTAGTTCTACACACTATTAGATGGTTAGTGGAGAGACATTTCTAGGGAGTTCTACACTATTAGATGGTTAGTGGAGAGACAGTTCTAGGGAGTTCTACACTACCAGATGGTTATTGGAGAGACAGTTCTAGGGGGTTCTACACAGCCAGATGGTTAGTGAACAGAGTTCTAGTTAGTGGACAGATTTCTTCAGTTTTGAACACTACAAGATTACAAGTTGACCGAATTTTTGAGAATTTTACAGTTTGAGAAGGGCTAAGATTCAGAATTGGGGTAAGTTTAGGGGTAAGGTTACGCAATACACCTAGGCAAAGTTTAGGCATAAATGTTACTTTATTGAGGTTAAGGTTAGGGTTAGGGTAAGGGATAGATTAGGGTTAGGTTAAGGTTAGGACTAGGGTAAGGGTTAAGGTTAGGGTTAGGTTTAAGATTAGGGCAAGGGAGTAAGCAGTTTCTATTTTCTGGTCCCCATGAGGTTAGCTGCAAGTGTGTGCGTGTGTGCGTGTGTGCGTGTGTGCGTGTGTGCGTGTGTGCAGATGAATTCATTAGTTGTGATCAATCGTCTACAGATAACGTCATTAGTTGTGATCAATTGTCTACAGATAATGTCAATAGTTTTGATCAATAGTCTATAGATAACGTCATTAGTTGTGATCAATCGTCTACAAATTGACGTCTACCAACTGACTTATTAGCTGGTTCTGGAGGTGGACAGGCATAAGACAGTGTAACGGTCAAATGGGCTGGTCAAGTAAGAAAGAATCTGCAGTGAACGTGTCTAACTTGAGCAATGTCATCAACATCTAGTTGAAAATGGCCACCGGGAGAATATGAAGGGGACAGTTGTTATGACGTCCGAACCCATTTCCCAGCATGCCTCTGGCCACCCTCGCAGTGTGGATGCAGTAGTATTTATGTGATTTATGTGTTGGTTTCTCCATTTGCTGATGGGGAACTATCAGGACAGTTTTAGTTGGGATTATAATCATGAATTTGCACCAACAGAAAATAAATATGAAAAATGTGAAAAGACTGAAATGTCTGTTAGACCTGTCCTGTGTAATTTCGGGCTGTGACACTTGCATTGCCTGGCTTGGCTTCAATTCACACTGAGATCCAGGAATTTCAAAGGGAGGTAAATGTATACACTCACAACTGTAATTCACTTTGGATAAGAATGTGTGCTAAAATTTTAATTTAATGAGTCCAACATAAAATGATGGAATGTTATATTATTACATCATTCCACCCGATGAATATTAATCTAATTCATTCCTTGTGACATCATTCTCCCCAATGAATATTAATCTAATTCATTCATTATGACATCAGTCCACCCTATGAATATTAATCTAATTCATTCATTATTTGTTTTAAACATTAATGATCATAGATGGGTTGAGACGGAACAAGACAGGAGAGGGATCGTCTGAGAGGATGGATGAGTAGTGAGAGGAGAGGGATGCAATGAAAAAAGGGATTATGAAAAGGGGGCTATTACTAGGGGAGGAATGAGTGAAAGATGGGTGGATGGATGGAGAGTGAAAGAAACAAGAGTGTCTGTGATTTATAATGCATTCTCATAACCCTGTAATATTTACAGGACCCTTTTCTGGGCCCTGGCCCATAGTTTAAGAAATCATTGTAAAAATGTATAATGATAAAATATTTGGTTTGCTATAGTCATTGTTTTTTATTATTAAAGCTACTGTTCCTCCTGACTTCTACTTGGCTGTTAGCCAGAAGAACCATGAAAACCAAGCAGGGTAATATTCCAGGTTTAACAGGTTCAGGTGATGTATGAGTGCCCAGCAGGCACATCTTTTAACTTTCTTTGAACGTTTAAAAATGTTCTCCCGTGTAAGACAAACGCCTGTACAGTGTTCCCACCTCGCTATTAGCATTTAGTGGGGCTTGTCTGAAGACCTTTTGTTTGCCTCTCAGACCTGGACAAGCAACCGTATGCAACACGCTGTATTAGCCTGAAGAGCTGCCACCTTCCCTGATCGAAGCTGAATCATTTCAGGATTATTCTCTTGTTCAAACAAATGACCAGCGGTTCAGCAGGGTAACAGCTGGCGTGACAGATAGTCAGTAGGAAGTGTTCAGTGACGGTAACCGAGGGGTTGCCAGACCTAATCCCTGATTTGAGATAATATCTGTCTGTTACTTTGCCATCGAGAAAAGCCATTAAACCTAATTGCTCTTGTAAGTTGCTTTGGAAAAGAGTGACATCGCTGTAGAGCAGGACAAACATTAATAGTGTTAGTTTCTTATAAATGGCTAGTTCATTTGAACGTTTCCGGGATGATCTGATCTTGAACCGACTTCACCTTTGACCTTGGCCCTGGAGGCCCTGGCTATGATGAGCCCCACTGTGCTGACAGGCGGCAGAGGCGGCGACGAGGAGCAGGGCATGCTTGGAGCTTAGTTTGCAGAGCTCTGTATTTGTCACTTTGATCTTGAAAGTGTGTCTTGGCTGCAAAAAAACACTCACATTTTCTTGGAGCGGCGGCAACAATTTAGCTACTAAATGAACAAAGGGAAAACACTGCCCTGAAATCAATATTTTGTCATTTGTCTGGAGCTGATCCACGGTATCCATTCTGCAGACCTGTCTGTCCACATCTTGCTCTTTCTACTTGATGAAATCTGAAAGGACAATCCCAGAAGGAATGGCTCTGTCTAAAACAGGCCATTCCTTTATTTTGCCATGTCCCTCCCTTCAGGATCACGCGACCTCCAACTTGGCCTTATGACCTTGAATCACTGCAGTTAATCCCGGCAGGTCCTGGCGAGTCCAACATCCAGCCCTGTGTTTTCCATGGCTTCGGCAAAGATGATTTTGGTCTCAATCTCTGCGCCCGGAGGATAATGCATACACCGGCCTGGAACCACAGTTGAGCTTGCAGGAGCTCGACCAACAGTACCACAAGCAGTTGCCAGATTGCAATCCTAGTCTGACAGCAAGCTCAGATGGCGCTGAGCCCGTTTGCAGAGGCCCTCCGGGCATTGGCTGTATATAATTCAGGCCACTTTTAAGGTGGACTATATCTCATCGCTGTAGAGCACTAAAATAACCATTTAATTATTTCTCCCCATATTATATGCCTTGTCCAACACCACCTCACTCTCTCTCTCCCTTTCTCTCTCCAGTTCTCATTATACCGCTCCCTCTCTCTACCCCTCTCTTTCTATTTCATAAGTATGCCGTAAAATAAAGTCCTTAAGACCGTTCAGACGGGAGGCTTCTCGCAGGGAAACACAGGGGATGACACAGGTCACTGGTTTCCTTTCAGTGGTAACCAGAATGGTTTGGTGTTCCCTCTCTCTGGGTAATGGGCAGATCGGGCGCTTTCTCATCTCACGTCTCTTAACACTACATTTGAGACGGCGTGAAATAGCCGACAAAACATTGTCTTCTGCTCTGTCTGCTAAGATAAAGAGAGACTAATAGAGGAGGGGTGGAGAAGGAGGGGTGGAGATACGCTTAGAGAAAGGATGCTTAAAAAGAATTGAAGGGGAGAGGAGCAGGAAGCAGGAGGTATGGAGAGAGAGGAATGAGAGAGACACACAGAGATAATGCACGGAGAGGAGAGAGGAGACAGCAGAACTCTTGACCACTCTGTGTTGTGAACACTTTTACCCTGTCTGGTCCTGTTCTCTCCTCTCCGTACAGAGATAATGCACGGAGAGGAGAGAGGAGACAGCAGAAC
The DNA here is from genome assembly GCA_016801105.1 of Esox niger. Classification (NCBI taxonomy): domain Eukaryota; kingdom Metazoa; phylum Chordata; class Actinopteri; order Esociformes; family Esocidae; genus Esox; species Esox niger. Next base: position 5,699 of record JACXGJ010009406.1, read on the forward strand.
TCTTGACCACTCACTGTTGTGAACACTTTTACCCTGTCTGGTCCTGTTCTCTCCTCTCCGTACAGAGATAATGCACGGAGAGGAGAGAGGAGACAGCAGAACTCTTGACCACTCTGTGTTGTGAACACTTTTACCCTGTCTGGTCCTGTTCTCTCCCAGGTACTGCTCTAATACAATAGTCTCATTAATCACTAAAGCCGCCCTGGTTGTACCCACTCACCCTCCCTACAGACCCCGGCACAGAGAGCCTTTTCTGGGGTGGGCTGTCTACTCCCAGTCCCTGGTCTCTGGGCCTAGTGTGGAGGATGATGGATGGTATGAAAGAGGCCGGATACCCTTGGATATACCTCTGAGTGAGATCATAGAGGATGGGTAGGTTAATTATGAGGAAGTGGGACTGAAAGAAATGAGGAGAGAAGGGAGAAGGAGGGAGAAAGAGAGAAGAGGGGAGGAGTGGTTAAGGACAGAGGGGAGGCGGGAGGAGAGTTGGCAAAGGAGGGGAGGGGCAGAGAGGGAGGGACAGGTTGAGATCCGAGACACTGACAATATGCCTTCTGTCACTGTGTTGGACTCGGTGATGTAGTGGACGAGCTGAGTGTCTCTCCTCTCTCTTGCCCTGTCAGTTATATTACTTATCATCACAGCTGAACCTGACAAAGTGGTCTCTCTTTCAACTCAATTAATTACACTTCACTGCCGTACACATCCGCACTTCTGTCTGTCTTTCACTCTGTCTTTCTTTCCCGCACTCTTTCTCAGAAACCGGGTTATAAGCACAGTGGGTTTTAAAAGCGGTGTTCTCGAATTCCACAGAGATCACTTTCACTGTTACCACTGCATGTGAAGGCTCATTTGAAAATGGCAATTAATAGCTGCAATGCCTGCAACCCACTTTTAGACTGACTCCAGGCCTTAACCTCAATACCTTTCTCTCGCTGTCTTACCGCTATTTAGAACATATTCACTATTAAGTGAAATTTGGTCTCTTATTAGTTACGCATGTGGTTGTGGTCAAGAAGGGGCGGACTATTTTCTCTAGTGCTCCTCTTGGGGAGATGTCCTAAGGGGGATTTCCATTACGGATGTTTTCAGATCAGTTAGATATTGGAGGTTGGAGTCACCTTTTAGCCGTTTAGTCGGATGAAAGTGGTTTAGACGTTCCTGTTTTCTCCTCTTTTTTTCTATTCCCTCTTCTCTCAAGACGTTTCATGTTTGCCATAAGGTGTGTGTTTGAATTTCAAATGCTCCTCGTCTCCCCGAAGTATTACGAATTTGTCCCGATTCCATCAGTGAACTGGGGATTTGGAGGAGTTTGTGTGTCAGTCTGTGTGCGTGTCTGTGTCTCCGGGGATTTGGAGCTCTGCTTGCTACCACTAGCTTTGCGATGAGGGATCTCTGCCTTCATAAAGTTTCTAGCCAGAGAAATATTGTTTGACAAATTGCTCTTGAATTTCACATAATTCAACACTTGTTAATTACTTTTTTACTGTGATAAAGTTCTTGTACTACTAGATATAATTACAACATATTCCTTTTCCCCATATTTAAAAAAGAGTCTGGTTGTGGTTGTGTGTCGGTGTGTGTGCGTAACTTCATGTTGAAAAACTCTGGTTGGGGATGCAGGTGTATAAGTTAGGGTACCCAGATTCCACTATATTATTCTGGTTAGGGTATCCCGATACTGCTATAGTATTCTGGTCAGGGTGTCCAGATACAACTGTAGTATTCAGGCTAGGGTGATTAGATTCTGCTATAGTATTCAGGTTAGGGTATCCAGACAGATACATCTGTAGTATTCAGGCAAGGGTGATTAGATTCTGCTATAGTATTCAGGTTGGGGTATCCAGATGCTGCTGTATCAAATCAAATCAATCAATCAAATGTATTTATAAAGCCATTTATACATCAGCAGTTGTCATAAAGAGCTTTTACGAAACACACTGCCTGAAACCCCAAGGAGCAAACCACAACAGTGTTGATGCACAGTGGCTGGAAAAAAAACTCCTTACATGGGGTGGAAGTTTAGAAAGATACATGGAGAGGAACCAGGCTCAGGGGTGACCAGTCCTCTACTGTCTGTGCCGGGTGAACATTTAAATAGCACTTAAAATGTTGTAATCAGCCAGATACTGCTATTGTATTCAGCTTAGGACACCCAGATACTGCTGTAGTATTCAGGTAGCTGGTAGTCCAAACATGTAAAGTATTTTGACAGTGCATATGTAAATGTTGTCATTGAAACACCTGTTGGTCTCTTTCGCACTCAGGCCCCTGCCCCTCTACCCGCCTCGCCTCTCTCATCTCTGGAGGTCTTCCTTTGTGTCTTTTTCAGGCCTCCCTTTCCACTATTCTCCTGAGCTACACGGACACACCTGGTGGGTCGTGCCCCCCTCCCGGTGTATAATACCTGCTACACAGAGCTGTTTAATTAGATACAGCCATGGTAGCTGGTGGTGTACCTTAGAGACACACACCTCCGAGGCACTAACACGCACACACACACATGCCTCAGAGACACAAAACTCGGTTACAGAGTGCAGGCAGCTAGTGAAGCATCTCCAGTCTGCCCCAGGAGCACAGGGAGGTGAACTGTCTGGAGAATTACTCTGTTGAGGAGTTGTCAAATTAACATGTCGACACACGGCGGAGCGCGCGGCCACTTTTATTACCGTACATACATACCTTGGAGACTCGTGTGCGCACACACACACACACACACACACGACCCTGTTACTGAGACAACAGGGACTTAGTGGAGTTCAAATGAGTGCGAGAACATTCATGTTTTACCTCAGAGTAGTCACTGGGTCATAGCAAAGACTTTAGAACCACAACCCCTCTGCCTACAGAGAACAAACACAGACTTGGACTGTGATATACAGTATATCCACTAGCGTTCAAAAGTTTGGGGTCACTTAGAAATGTTCTGGTTGCTTCCTTGTTTTCCATGAAAAAATACATGAAATGTGTTTGTATATGAAATACAGTAAAATAAATTGAAAATATAGTCGTTGGCATGGTTTGAAATTATAATGAACATAATGTGTCCTTCAAACTGCTATAATTAAAGAATCCTCCGTTTGCAGCAATGACAACAAGGCAGACCTATGGAATTTTAGTTGTCAATTTGTTGAGGTGATCTGAAGTGATTTCACTCCATGCTTCCTGAAGCACCTCCCACAAGTTGGATTGGCTGGATGGGCACTTCTTACGTACCATACCGCCACAACAGTTCAATATGGTTGAGATCCAGTGACTGTGCTGGCCACTCCATTACAGACAGAATACCAGCTGACTGCTTTTTCCCTAAATAGTGATTTGCATTGTTTGAAGCTGTAATTTGGGAACCTGGCTCCAGACAATCACCATCCTTGATGACTCCTCTAGAATCTTGTCGTTTGGTCTGTCTGACGAATGTTCTTTGTGTCCATAACACTTTTTCCATTCTTCCTCTGTCCACTGTCTGTGTTCTTTTGTCAATCTTAATCTTTTCTTTTTATTGGCCAGCCTTTTTTTTTGCAACTCTGTCTAGAAGGCCAGCATCCTGGAGTTTCCTCTTCACTGTTGATGTTGAGACTGGTGTTTAATGAAGCTGCCAGTTTAGGACCTGTGAGGCGACCTGTGTTTCGGATAACAAGTAGCTAGCGAAGTGGGTTCCCATAGGGCACTAGGTTGTTTTGGATATTGCACAATTTGCCACAAAATAATGGAAAGCTGTGCATAATTATGTGACATGAGCATTTATTTGCATCAGAGATTATGATGTGACACATTCAAAATGAAACTAGTCGTAAATTAAATGTTAATGATGTTTAGTTCTCCTTCAGTGATAGGATGGACTTAGTTTGCGTGCGTGTGTGCTGCCACTGTTCGTTTGACCTGGCAGTCTGGGAAAGGAGGTGCTCTCTGTACCCTCAGGTGTCTAAATATTCATGACCTTTCGACTCTGTGAATCCTTTTCATCGTAATGTGATTTTTGGATTCAAATAAAGTATTTCAAATGTGTGTGTGTGTGTGTGTGTGTGTGTGTCTGTGTGTGGGTGTGAGAGAGATAGGGATCACGTCTTTGATCTATTCAGAATCTATTTCTGTGATTTATGTCTGAAAGTGCTTTGGAAAAGTTTTGTTATGTAATTTAAAAAAAATAAAAAATACAGGTTCATATTTTATTGGATGGAAGCAGAAACCCTCAATCTCACAAAGCAGACGATTAATTCAAAGGAGAACTGTATTTTCTACCCTTCAGACTAGGGGAAGAGAGAGGCAGAGCAAGAGAGGCCGGGAGAGGGATCATGAGAGGGATCATGAGAAGAAGAAAAAGGGGTAGAGACTGAGAGTGGTAGAGCAAGAGAAAGATGGAAGGCATTAGAATGTACATACAGTGGGGAGAACAAGTATTTGATACACTGCTGATTTTGCAGGTTTTCCTACTTACAAAGCATGTAAAGGTCTGTAATTTTTAGCATAGGTACCCTCCAACTGTGAGAGGCGGAATCTAAAACAAAAATGCAGAAAAACACATTGTATGATTTTTAAATCATTAATTTGTATTTTATTTACAGAATGGCCTCTAAAGTTATGATTTACCATAGCTTATTACACTATACAGTATGTCCTCACTAGTCCTGATTTACCATCAATCAAATGTTATCAATCAAATGTATTTAAAAAAATACCTTTTTACATCAGCATTTGTCACAAAATGCTTATACAAAACACCTGACCTTAAACCCCAAGTAGCAAACAACAGTAGTGTTGAACTTCAGTGGCTCGGAAAAACTCCCTAAGAAGGCCAAAATTTAGGAAGAAACCTAGAGAGGATCCAGGCTCCGAGGGGTGACCAGTCCTCTTCTGGCTGTGCCGGGTGAACATTTTAATAATCTAATTTGTAATTGTTAATCGATGCATTTGGGCTGAGCCCATAGTCTATTTAAACCTAGTCCAGATAGGAGGCAAGACCAGATGAACAAGGACAGGGACAGACGGGGGGAGGGAGGGGGGGGTCAGCAGAGTGGCAGCTGAAATCGTCCGGTATCATCTTGATCTGCAACACAACCAGGAGGACTTTGGACATGGACCGCAATGAGTCAAGCCTGGTACATCGCAGGTGTGGGCCAAGACCTCATGTCCTCCTAAGTTTAAAACGACAGAAGACAGCAGCGTAAGACCTTGGGGCTGAGACGGGGGTCCAGTGACACCGTGGCCCTATCCGGGGTAGGCCCTGCATGCACGGGGATATGATGGGTTATTAAACTATACAGAATGTCCTCACTAGTCATGATTTACCATGGGCTACCATACGTTAGACAATGTTCTCACTTGTCATTAATTAACAGAATGTCTTCACAATTACCCTACAGCATTGATATTGTTAATTTGGTATATGACTATTGTAGCTGGAAACATCTGTTGATGGAATATTTAAATAGGCTTATAGAGGCCCATTATCAGCAACCATCACTCCTGTATTCCAATGGCACGATGTGTTTGTTAATCCTAGTTCATAATTTTAGAAGGCTAATTGATCATTAGAAAACCCTTTTGCAATAATGTTAGTACAGCTGAAAACTGTTGTGCTGATGTGAGAGGCAATAAAACTGGCCATCTTTAGTCTATTTGAATAACTTCAGTAGTGGGAGGCTCCTGGATGCTGGCCTTCTAGGCAGTTGCAAAGAAAAGCCATAATTATCTCAGACTAGCCAATAAAAGAACCCTGTCTAGAAGGCCAGTATACTGGAGTCGCCTCCTCACTGTTGACATTGAGACTGGTGTTTCATGGGTAATATATAATGAATCTGCCAGTTGAGGACCTGCGAGGCATCTGTTTCTCAAACTAGACACTCTCAAGTACAGTGGATATAAAAAGTCTGTTAAAATGCCAGGTTTGTGTGATGCAAAAGAATGAGACAAAGATCAGTCATGCAAGATGTTTTTGCTCTTTTAATGTGACCTATAATGTGAACAATTCAATCGATAAACAATTCATCTTCGAGGGGGAAACATTTCAAATTAAAACCTTACAATAATGAGGTTGCATAAGTGTGCACACCCTCTTAAATCTGGGATTGTGGCTGTGTTCAGAATTAACCAATTACATTCAAACTGATATTTTCTTAGTTGCATCTTAGAGCAAAAGCCATGGTTCACAGACAGCTTCCATAGCATTAGAGAGAACTCATTGTTGAAAGACATCAGTCAGGAGAAGGGTACAAAATCATTTCTAAAGCATTAGATATACTATGGAACACAGTGAAGACAGTCATCATCAAGTGGAGAAAATGAGGCACAACAGAGACATTACCAAGAACTGGCCGTCCCTCTAAAATTGATGAAAAGACGAGAAGGAAACTGGTCAGGGAGGCTTCCAAGAGGCCTACAGCAACATTAGACGGTTTTCAGGGTTGCTAATGTAATAGCAACAGGGTTTTCTAATGATTAATTGGCCTTTAAAATTATTAAGTTAGATTAGAAAACACAAAGTGCCATTTAAACACAGGACTGATGGTTGCTTATAATGGGCATCTGTAAATATTTCATTAAAAGTCAGCTGTTTCCAGCTACAATAGTCATTGACAACATTAACGGTGTCTACACTTGTTGACAACCATTGTGCTTTTCTTCTAAAAACAAGGACATTTGTGACCCCAAACTTTTGAACAGTAGTGTATAGTAAAACCTGTGCACACATTGTGTGTGCGTGCATGTGTGATAAATTGGAATGGTATTCTCTCAGACACTATAAATCTATGAGCATCCCAACGCAATCTCCCACTCTTTGCGACAGGTGTTGTAAAACAACTGAGAAGATAGAAGGAGAAAACAAAGGAATGAAACAGGAGAATTAGGGAGGCATTTTTCATGGCCTAGTGATCAACTCAGAATGAAAGAGAAACTTTTCCTTTTAATCCTTCCTTCTTCTAATGTTCATGAAGGAATGCATTACAACAGGTGGCTTGTTCAACAGTATGCATTTGATGAGTTGACAATCAATGGGGGATTAAATAGGAACAACTTTGAGTTAACTGTATCTTACCTGTATCAATGTATTCACTTAGCTAAACAGATCATAACTGTATCAATGTATTCACTTAGCTAAACAGATCTTATACTAAGTGTGTACATTGATGCTGGGTTGACCTGGTACCATGCAAGGGAATAGCTTCCAAATCGGTTAGAGCGAGTAGAGTCGAGTCGGTACAAGTTTTAGAAAAAATACGACGTCCTTTTTTCTATGTAAATAGGCTACAAAAATGTCACATATTTGCAGATCTCTCCCGGGGGTTCTAGTGGGGCTGACTAGTTGATTTCAACACCAGTGCATAGGTCCAGTCTCCTTGTTTCAGCACATGGCTGGCTATTGGTGACATGAATAAGGTATAAAAAACCCGAGGGAGGGTTTTGGGAAAATACTACTTTCTATATTTTCGCCTAGTTTATATGATTCAATCATGTGTATTATTAGCATGATATCAATATAAAAACAATTTTATATCATGGTTATCGTCTATACCGGTATATCGCAACACCCCTAATTGATACATATAAGATCTGTTTAAAGTGTATACTTTGAGACAGTTAAACAGAACCACAGACGTTTACTTGTTTTTTGACTCAATCAACCCCATCCAGCTACATTGACCTGTGCAATTTGATAAGAAGGGAAGGAGAGAAAAATGAAAGGGAAGGGGATGAGGACTGAAAGACGGTAACAGACAGAAACAGAGGAGAGAGACAAGAGACAGAAAATGAGAGAGGAGGGATTGAAACAGGGAGAAGAGATTGATAGACCGACCACTTAAACTGACATTTAAACTGAATTGAAACTGAGAGTCATATACAGAGGACAGATAGACAGAAACAAGAGATAGGCAGGCAAAAACAGAAACAGGAGAGATAGACAGAAACAGAGAGGGGAGAGACAAACAGAGGAGAGAAACTGGGAGAAACGGAGAAAGGAGAGATAGAAACAGAGATAACATTGAAACAGAGAGAAGAGGGAGATTGAAAATGAGGGAGACCAATTTAATTGAAATTGGAATTGAAATTAAACTGACATACAGAAGATACAGAGAGGAGAGAGATACAGAAACCAATAGTAGAGAGACCCAAACAGAAAGGGAGATATACAGACAAAATGAATTGAAATTGAATTGACAGAATGGAGAGACACAAAGAAACTGACAGGAGATAGTCAGACATTGGTAGAGGGAGATAGTAACAGTGAGCGAAGATATAGGACACCCTCTTCAAACATGGTACATTGTTCACTAGAATGTTCTGATTATAAAAGTGTGTCACCGAAATGAGCCACCAGCCAGCCAATCACCAGCCAGTCAGCCTAATGCTCTATAACTACCCTGATGGTCACTAGCCAGCCAACCCAAATGCAAGTACAAATGGCTATACTAAATGGGCAAATAATGTAAATGAAGGAGGGCTGAAAAAGTATTTAGTATATGTATGTTACAAGTGAGGGTGTACATGTGCATTAGATGTATATTAAATGAAGGAAGCGAAAAGTCAAAAAATTAAATCACAATGATACAATATTAGTGAAAGACAGCTCATAAAATGAGTTTTTCGGTAAGATTTAAAAGAAAGCACTGATGTAGCATCTGAAATTCTGGTAGGCTGTTCCAGAGTCCAGGTGCCCATAGAGCAAAGGTCTGGTTCCCTTTAGTTTTCTGTCTAGACTCCTGGACAGCAAGAAGTCCTTTTACAGCTGATCTGACAGGCCCAACAGGGCACTATGTGTTGAGCATGTCAATAATGTAATCAAATGCCAGACCCTGTAGTTCCTTAAAGATGTAATGTAGAATTTTTTATCTAATCTGAAATTCACTGGTCACTAATGCAGAGCTGCCAGCACTGGACCTTGATTTAGTCTGGCAGCTGAATTCTGTACAACTTGGAGATTACTTTGGAACTTATTGTTGAGACATGTAAACAAAGCATTACAGTTGGTTAGATGAGATTAAATAAAAGCATGTGTAATTTTCTGTGTCTTCAAAAGACCAATCTTGTTTTGGCAATGTTTCTCAGTTGGAGAAAGCATGTTTGCGCCAGTATATTGTGTTGTATTCTGGATCGAAGAAAACACAAGTCACAACATGTTTTCTTTGCGATCCTAGAGACAACCAAACTTCATCTGAAATAAATGATAACATTTGGTTGATCCCCCTCTTGAATGTAAGTACCCCAGATATTGGCTAGCAACCTTTTTTATTTATTGAGGTTTACGGATATTTTCACCTATCTATTATTGGATGGTAATGTCTGAAAGCAGTGAATTTCCCCTTTCTTGAATATAACATCTTTGGTCTAGGTCTTACTACTGTATTTGTTCAATACAAGATGACCGCCACCAGTGTCAGTGTCAATCAATGGAACTGTTCCACGAACGGTCAAAAGTTTGAGTCACAAAGCCAGATACTCCACCTATCATAAGGATATATTTTTGGCTTCCTGGGGCCTACTTTTATTGATTCAGACATCTGAGTCAACATCTCTATTGGAAAATCAGTTTTTATCGAAAACCTTTCCTTTCACATGTTAAACTCCGGCTTGGTCTGTGATGTTTCAAGTTTGGTGCCAAATGAATTGTTATTAGGAACAAAACCAGCCTATTGGCAAATGTTATCCAATCATGTATGACTGAAAAAAAATATTGAATATTAGCAGTGTCTGCTTCTTTGTGCATACAAAATGAGTTTTTATCAGTTTGTATGCATTTTGTGCTGGGGAATCTGTTCACAGCGGATTGGATTGACAAGTGTTGTAGCCAATTTGATAAGCTTTTCAACGATATGCAGATTTCCTAAGTGGGGGGTAGCCTCATCGTAGATCTTCATTGCACAATTCTAACCAAGGTCGAGGGTCCCCTGGATAGCAATGGCACCAGAATATTTGTGTTTATATTGTAGAAAATGGTTTTCTATACTGAGCAAAGAGCATTTATTACATTAAAGATGTACAATAAAATTGGAATTATGTAATTTTCCGACTTGGGGTTGAGGGACACTTGGAAACATCTCTTGACACCATTTACTAAAATATCAGCCTCTTATATCTTTAAATCCCATTTTTTTCTGATAATGCAGCCATTTGGGAAACCATCACATGGTTTTAGCATTATTCTTCAGTAATTCAGTTATAGCTTGTCCATGAAAAGATAGAACATTTTGTCTTTTTATCTTGTGTATAAAGAACTCATTAATTCATATCTACAGTCTGATTATTTCCTCATAATTTTCCAGGTGTATTCTTTATAATGATACCAGGATTGTGCATGTCCTGACAACATAAATGCACATAAATTGAACTGTCCGGAATGCCAGTAAAGGCAGAAATCTGCAAATCTCCAGTTACATTCAAGAGGCAATTATTGGACATCCAGCTTGTAATGTCTTCCAGGCAACTATGCAGAACACACAACTTGCTCAAGTAATTTGGCTTAACCAACAAATACAACATTGTATATTTTGCATAACAATGAAATGTCATGCTGATGAATTATACCACCTAATGTACAGAGCAAACAAGAGTGGCCCCAGGCTGGAACCTTGCGGAATACCACATATATCAGGCATAGAGGAAGACATATTTGTTAATGGACACTACAAATACATTATTTGACAGATACGACATTAACCAATCTAGCGCAATCCTTGAGATCCATCTAGCGCAATCCCAACACAATTTTTAAGTCTGTCAATACGTTGTGGTCTATAGTTTTGAAGGCTTTCAAAGATCCAGTAACAACAACATTGAAAGTTCTCCAGAGTCAGCATTCAACATCAATTCATTTGTAACCTTTACAAGAGCAGTTTCAGTACTGTTTCCGGTGAAAGCTTGACAGGAAGTTCTCAAAAATAAAATTGGGTTCCATCACCAGTAAAATTTGCTTTGCTACAACTTTTTCTATTATTTTGGATGAGAAAGGCAGCTTGGGATTTGGCCTGTCATTAGTAAAAACAGAGATTAGAAACAAGATTTGTTTTTTTAGAAGAGGCTGAACGGTTTAACTGTTTATAATGGAGAGTAGTTCAGGGCCTACTGTTACTATAATTTATTTAAGCTGTCAGGGTGGGGCAATGTCTAGAGGGCAAAAAGAGGGTTTTAGATGAGATGTGATATCAAAAATGTCTTCTAATAGACTTGGAGTAAAATAGTAGAATAAGTTTAGACAGGGGTAAGGAACTTCAATACAGGCAGAGTATGGTTTATCATAGATCTAATATTTCAGTTGCACATACACTATGTACATTCAATTTGCCTCATGGCACATTTAGAATTGCCGTTGTGCCTGCATTTTTACAGATATTAAATAAGCATGTCTACCTCAGATAAAGTGACATTTTAGCGATTGTTTTGAAAATATGACTGATCGTGACTGCCAGAAGAATTGTTCTGAATAGAAAGTATAACCCTCAGGTAACCTCAGGAGAAATACAGGCGGCTCTGGAAAAAGATAGTGTGGTTGTTTTAAGGAGAAAAAATGGGCTGCATGGTCGAGGTGCCGGAAAGAAGCCTTTACTGCACCAATGCCACAAAAAAGCCTGGTTACAATATGCCCCACAACACCTGACACTCTGTAATTGGGAGTGACATGACCAGAATCAATCAATCAAATGTATTTAGGGTTAGGGTCATATGTGCCCTTTTACATCAGCAGGTGTCATAAGTGCTTTTACAAAGCACCCAGCCTTAAACCCAAAGGATGCCTCTGCATCCTTAATTACCTCATTGTAAGATAACAGCAGCTCCTTCATATACTGTTGATTTAACAGACATGTACATTACTGTCTGGACATATTTGGACACTGACACATGCAGTGTCTGTATGCAGCCACAACGGATTTTAAATTAAACAACCGAGATGCAATTGATGTGCAGACTTACAGCTTTAATTCAAGAGATTGAACAAAAATTGCTTATGAAACATTTAGGACCATTTTCATACACAGACCCCTTATTTCAGGGGCTCAAATATAATTCGAAATTACCACAATCATGAATGAAATTCTCATTTGTTACACTTTGTTCAGAATCATTTGCAGGCAATGACTGTTTGAAGGCTAGAATGCATGGACATGACCAAACGCTGGGTTTCCTACACTTTGTGATGCTTTGTTAGGCATTTATTGCCACTGTCTTCAGTTGTTGTTTGTGCGTGGGTCTGTATGCTCGATCGGGTTGAGATCAGGTTATTGACTCAGCCATTGCAGAATGTTCCACTTCTTTGTTTTAAAAAAACCCTGGGTTGCTTTCACTGTATGTTTTGGGTCAATTTCCTCAATAACGTTTCATTTAATCTAAAATTGTTCATCTGTAAAGTGAAGCGCCGTCAAATTAACTTCGCTCAATTTGGTTGAATCTGAGTAGACAATTTATCTCGACACACTTCAGAATTCATCGGCTGCTTGTCTTCTGTCACATCATCAATAATCACTAATGACCCAGTGCCATTGGAAGCTATGCATGCCCATGCCATCACACTGCCTCTACCTTACAGATGATATGGTATGGTTCAGATCATGAGCCGTTTCAAGTCTTCTCTATACATGTTTCTTCCCATCATTCTGTTACAGGTTGATCTTAGTTTCAACTGTCAGAAGAATGCTGTTCCAGAACTGGGTTGGCTTTATTAAATGTTTTTTGGTGATGTCTAATCTGGCTTTTCTAATCTTGAGGTTTATGAATGGTTTGCACCTTGTGGTGAACCCTCTGTATTTGCTCTTGTGACGTTTCCTCTTTATGGTAGACTTGGTTAATGATACGCCTACCTCATTGAGAGTGTTCTTCACTTGGCTGGATGTTGTGAAAGGGTTTTTCTTTACCATGGAAAGGATTCAGCCTAATGCTCTAAATTGATGAAGAAATTACCACGGAATAGCCCACACCTGTCCATGAAACAGCTTTTGAGTCCAATTACTTTTGGTCCTTTGAAAAACAGGGGGCTAAATATTAAAGCTGTAATTCTTACAATTTGGATGTGAATACCCTCCAATTAAAGCTGAGAGACTACTTTAAGCCCATATTCATTATTTAACTGTAACTTGAATTTATTTTGATAAACATCCAAAATAACAAAACTCATGTCCGGACATTACTGTAGTTTAGTCATTTTCCATTTTTGATCTGTTTTTCTACGTCTTCTAAAGGTTTCATATGTTCTCATCCATTCAAGGGTAATGTTTAGATTCAGACCTTGACCTATATCTAAAAAGGAACAATTTCATCAAGAGTGCTTTGACACAGTTTGTTGAATCACTTTAGTGCTAGAACAGTGCTACATGTGGTATACAGGTTTTATATATGGATAGGAATAATTATTGAATACTTTGAAGCCATCTGTGAATTAATGATGTGAAAGTGAATTTTATGATGTTCTTTTTTGGGGAAAACTGTAAGCAGGACATTACAAACAATACTAACATAAATACAGCTCTGTAAAAAATTAAGAGACCACGGCACCTTTTTCTTTCCCTTCCAAAAAAGTCGTAAAGGAAGGTTTTGAGTGAGGAACAGAAGCGTTCAATTTTGCAGTGGTCTCTTGATTTTAACCCTTCTGTTCCTCACTCAAAACCTTCATTTTCGAATTATTTGGAAAGGAAAGAAAAAGGTGCAGTGGTTTTACAATTTTTTCAGAGCTGTAAAACTTCCTTTACAAAATTATTCCAAGCTGATAACCACTATAACTCACCAGCCAGTCACCAGCCAGCCAGCTTAATGCTCTACAAACACTATAACCAGCCGACCAGACTAATGCCCTATAACCTCTATAACCATTCAGCCGGTCACCAAACAGCCAGCTTAATGCTCTATAACCTCTATAACCTCCTGATCCTCAATAACCAGCTAGAAAGCCGGTGGGGGAGATATAGTGTTTCAGGTGATTTTTTTTAATAGATACCTGGTGTAACTTCCTTTACTAAACAAATATTAAGCCCAACTCACTAACACTGTCTCATGGCAAGACAGACAGCCAGGTTCAAAGCAAATTCGTTTGTGTGCGCGTGCATGTGTGTGTTTTCCTGTGCTTTGATGAAACCTCAGTTTAATGTGATTATCCTTCATTTAGTTGGCAGATGCTCTTGCCTAGTGAGACTTATGTTGCATTAGTGGACACACAGATCCACCATTCCCAGAGGGCTGCTGGGCATTAGTACCTGAATACAGGTGTGCGGAGCATTCAGCAGTCAGAGAAATCACACTGAGATTCTGCCAAGGGCTTTTTCAGCAACGCAAACACACTTGGAGGTTATTCAACACATCGATCAGCAGATTATGTGGCTGTACTCTTTAAGTTGTTCCTTTGGTTCTGTGTAACATGTGAAGTGATCTGCAGCTGAGATACATGGTGTAAAGTGTAACCACCAGAATGACACTCTTTAGTTCAGTATGGTTCCTCCGAACAGGGCACAGTTTTACACTGCTATATTAATTTGCCAGGGGGAGTAAGGTCAGTTCTCCTTCCTCCTGCTGTCCTTGTCTCCTGCGCCGTTCAAACTTAGGAGGACATGAGGTCTTGGCCCACACCCCCGAGTACCAGGTTTTTAAGACCCATTGCTGTTCCTGTCCAAAGTCCTCCTGATTGCATTGCAAATCAGTACAATACCTGATGATACCTGACAACCCCCCCCCGGAGTGTCCACATCCTTGTCCATCTGGTCATGCTGCTGACCTGATTAGGTTTTGTAGACTCTGAACTCAACCCACATGAATTTATACCCTCAGAATGTTCATCTGGCATATCCAGAAAAGCGCTGGTCCCCCTTTCCGAGTCTGGTTCCTCTCTAGGTACCTTCCTAAATTTCAACACTGTAGTTGCTTGCTGTTTGGGTTTCAGGCTGAGTGTTTTGTTGAAGCACTTTGTGACAACTGCTGATGTAAAAAGGGCTAAATAAATACATTTAATTGATTGATAACACTGTAGCGTATTAGGATAACAATGTAGCTCATTAGCATAACACTGTAGCTCATAAGGATAACACTGTAGTTTATTCGGGTAACGGTGTAGCTCATTAGAATAAGTGTAGCTCATTAGGATAACACTGTAGATCACCATGATGACATCGTAGCTTATTAGGATATCACTGTAGATCAGCATGCTGACATTGTAGCTCGTTAGGATAACACTTTAGATTATTAGTATAACACTGTAGTTCATTAGGATAACACTGTAGTTCATTAGGATAACACTGTAGTTTATTAGGATAACACTGTAGCTTATTAGGATTACTGTTGCTCAGCAGGATAATAAACACAAATGCATTCAGAACCATGTACAACACACTTGTTGCAAATGAAAAGAGAAATGGTTGACAGAAAAGGCAAGAAATAAATAAACTGTGAAAGACAGACAGAGAGACGGGGAGAGAGTCCGAGACAGAGAGAGACCAGCAGTCTAACACAAAATGAAGAGCAACCATAGTTCTTTATTCCTGGTGGGCTACTGGGCTGTCAGATAGACTTATGGTGTGAGTGAGTGTGTGTGTGTTCTTCTGTGTGTATGCTGTGTGTGTGTGCATGTGTCTGTGTGTGCATGGTGTGTGCATTTGTGTAATGTGTCAGAGAGAGTTAGTGATGTGCAACGGCCTTGGGAAGCCTCCCATCACAGTATATACCAACTCCCCAGACTAGGACAAGGCCAAGGCCTAGATTTATGCCAACTCCCCAGGCCAAGGCCTAGGCCAGGACAAGGCCAGGGCCTAGATTTATACCAACTCCCCAGCATGGGACTACGCCAAGGCCTAGATTTATACCAACTTCACTGGCCAAGGCCTAGGCCAGGACAAGGCCAGGGCCTAGATTTATACCAACTCCCCAGCATGGGACTAGGCCAAGGCCTAGATTTATACCAACTTCACTGGCCAAGGCCTAGGCCAGGACAAGGCCAGGGCCTAGATTTATACCAACTCCCCAGTATGGGACTAGTCCAAGGCCTAGATTTATACCAACTTCACTGGCCAAGGCCTAAGCCAGGACTAGGCCGGGGCCTAGAATGGGTGCTAGCTGTTATAATTTTGGGGGCCTCTCCTTCCTCCATTTACTGCACTGCAGTATTGCTTGTAGCATGTCCTTCTCTGGCCTCTGCCTCAAGCTGCTCCTTGGGAGCTCTTGAATTCCTCCCCTGACAAGGTCTCAACAGGAGGAATCAAAAAGATGTATAATACTTAGAATTAATTTAATTGCCACTGAGACATTTGAACCGATTCAATGTTTGTCAGTTTACTGTGTGCTTGTTTTATTTCCTGAATCATTGAGAAAGCCTGTAATACAGCTTTCTCAAATAAAATAATACCAAGTTGAAATCAATGTCTTTGTTTAAAAAGTGGAGGAGTATTGATCTGGGATCGGGACCCCACCTGTAAAACTGAGTCATTGCAATGCAAAAGCGTAAACGGTTCCTAGATCATATCGTCTTAGTCATAGCAACACAAATGCTGAAACATTTCCTAGATTATATTGTCTTAGTCATAGCCACATGAATGCTGAAACATATCCGAGATCATATCATCTTAGTCATAGCAACACAAATGCTGAAACATTT
Organism: Esox niger; assembly: GCA_016801105.1. Lineage (NCBI taxonomy): Eukaryota > Metazoa > Chordata > Actinopteri > Esociformes > Esocidae > Esox > Esox niger. Next base: position 22,254 of record JACXGJ010009406.1, read on the forward strand.
CCTAGATTATATCGACTTAGTCATTACCACACAAATGCTGAAACATTTCCTAGATGATTTTGTCTATGTCATCACAACACAAAAGCTGAAATTCTTCCTAGATACTATCATCTTAATCAATACAATAGAAATGTTGAAATGCTTCCTGGATCATATCGTCTTTGTCATTACAGTACAAATAATGAAAAACTTCCTAGATAATGTTGTCTAAGTCATTATAATACAAAAGTTGAAAGGCTTCCTAGACCCTATCATCTTAGCCAATATAATACAAAAGCTGAAACGGTCTCTAGATCAAAACTACTCTGACTGTCTTTCTGGATCAAGAAAGACAGTCAGAGATAGTTTCAGAGATAGTTACAGATGGGGAAGTTATTTATTTAATAAAATATATTATTTTGTAAGACTCTGAGACAGTTATTGCTTCTACAAGACAGCCATCCAATGGCAGGAGCAGGACAGACACATTTAATATGATTAGAAAGGACACATTTCCTTCTGGGCTGACAGTTCAGTTAGGGTGGAACTGATTGGGTGGTCTTGCTTTAACATGCAAACACACACACACAAACAAACACACACACACACACAGCTGGATCTGTAATAAGGCCAAATGATATGTCATGTCATATATCAGCATTTCACGCTTGCTCAGGCACAATATGTTCAGTTCATACACACACAGACACACACACGCACACACACACACACACACGCGAGCAGACAGTGAGATACATATCATGTCCCATGTCAGATGTCACACTTACCGAGGCCCTACATGTGACAGTGTATATGAGAGCAGCGGGAGCTCTGAGGGGTGGAGAAGGACAGAACAAATAAATGAACTAATGAAGGGGTGAATGGATGGATGGATGGAGAGAGAGAGATAGAGCTGCGTGCTGTCATTTAGCAAGGGAGACGACTGAAAAGTGATGCTGTCGTTCACACACACACACACACACACACAAACTGAGACCCGAACTCACAGACTGAGACACGAACACACACTCACATATTGAAACACGCACACACTGAGACACACACACTCACAGACTGAAACACACACACACACACAGTGAGAGACACAAACACTCATACACTTAAACACACACACTAAAACACGCACTCATGCATATACTCACTTATACTCACACACTGAGACAGACACAAAAACACTTATACACACACCGAGACAGACTGATTGACACAAACACATATACACACACTGAGACAGACTGATAGACACAAACACATATACACACACCGATACAGACTGATTGACACAAACACATATACACACACTGAGACAGACTGATAGACACAAACACATATACACACACCGAGACAGACTGATAGACACAAACACATACACAGACTGAGACAGACTGACAGACAGACACGTGCTGAAATCCATGGTAATAAACCTTTCTGTGGTAAATGGCTGTGGGGACAGTTGATGCCTGCTCCCTCTGGGTCTATTTTAGCCCAGATAACTATTGATACACAAACATACTGAGGTTTATTACATTTACATTTTAGTCATTTCTACTTATTTGAATTATTTTCCTTCTGATTCCACTGTTTTGTCTTTATCTTCCTTATCGTGTTCTGCTACTTCTGTCCATATAGAAGAACAGACACTGTTTTCTCATGTCACATAATTTTGTTGAACCTGGTCCATACAGAAGAACAGACGGTCCATACAGAAGAACAGACACTGTTCACTCATGTTAGATAATGTTGTTTAACCTGGTCCATATAGAAGAACAGACAGTTCACTCATGTTAGATAATGTTGTTGAACCGGTCCATACAGAAGAACAGACACTGTTCCCTCATGTATGATAATGTTGTTGAACCCGTTCCATACAGAAGAAAAGACACTGTTCACTCATGTATGATAATGTTGTTGAACCCGGTCTATACAGAAGAACAGACACTGTTCCCTCATGTATGATAATGTTGTTGAACCCGGTCTATACAGAAGAACAGACACTGTTCACTCATGTATGATAATGTTGTTGAACCTGGTCTATACAGAAGAACAGACACTGTTCCCTCATGTATGATAATGTTGTTGAACCCGGTCTATACAGAAGAACAGACACTGTTCACT
>JACXGJ010009407.1:0-24363 GCA_016801105.1 Esox niger
TGTTAGACATATGAAGCACTATACATTAATATCACATCAGAAAGAACTTCACGATGGCTAAATATACACTCAGCTACACATCCGTCTAAGGCACTCAATTGTAGCACTTAGCTGACAGCCAGGCTAGTTGATGAGTGGCTGGGAATCTCCATCTAGTAACTTGGAGGAAGGCATGTCGTATCTTCAATTCTCCAATATCCAGTAGCTTGGAGGAAGGCATGTCGTATCTTCAATTCTCCAATATCCGTTCAGTGGTTACAATGACACAGGTCTGTAAGTACAATAGGATGTGACAAAACCAGAAAGGGAGAGGTAAGAATACGTTTTCATAAAAAGCATAATACATTTCTGATAAAGTTATTTATGTTATTCCTGTTTATAACATCAACAAGGGGATAATTTGTTTAATTACAGCGGTGTTGCTGTAAGTCAAGTCAGCTATCTTCCTCGAGGTGGGAACAAATTACAGATATTCCATTTAAATGTCTTTGTAATTCCAATACCCTGATTATTTATGAGAAAGTCTTAAAGGGAATTTATGTATAATTTTAACTGTCAAACTAGCATAAAACAAGCGTAAATTACAAGAAGACATCTGCAGTTTAAGTTTTAAGTTAATATTTAATCTACCCCCCCCCCCAAAACACCAAGGACAAGAATACTATTCCAGCCTTGTTCAGTAAGTGAGGACAAAGAGGCGACAAGTTGTGTTATTGTTGAAATTCAGTCTCATAAACATTATTGTCAGGATTCTACACTGTGCCCCTTCAGCTTGAAGAAGTTCTGACCAAGGGGCTCTTGTATCCCTACAGGCATTTGTTCACTTTTGTTTCAGTTGATTCTATAGTCATAGTAGTTAACAAATTCACTGGTCCAACTTAGTTTAGCAGGGATACTGGATTTGAAGTTAGTTTTATAGAGAGAATGACAGTGAAAAGGTCATCTGCAAATATAAACTTTTTTAGGATGTCCTGGGTATTCTGCATGTGATTGGATGGTGTGACCAAGAGGCTTGATGTTGTGACAACCCTGTTCTGTCCTGATGGTAAATCGAGACAGTAGTTGCTGGTTGTTAAGTATTATTGTGTAGGTGTAGTGGAGTGTGTGTGTGTTCTTATATGAATGTTGATTGAACTCAATGAACCGTTTCCGCAGTAAAATATATGCAGGACTGCAAATGGGTTGGACCATTCAGTCAAATGCCTCCCCTGCATTGAGAAATATAATGACAACATCCGCATTAGAAAAACCTCTGTGAATATGTTATAATATATTATGTATGATTGAAGATCAAGTTTCTGTTACGGTTGATCTGAATTAAATAGTTTGCCTACCAACAAGATTAATCTGTTAGCCAATGAGTTAAATTCTTTGGGATCCTTTAAGATGTCCTTGTCCTCAGAGTTTTAATCTATTAAACTATGGCTCAGCAACTTGGCAACCACTCTACATTTACAACATTTGGCACTGTCATTTTTCAACAAGTGTTTGATGGGCTTGCCGTCTTTTGTGTAGTCTGGAGCATTGTGTGTTTGACCTTTTGATCAAACAGTATAAATGAAGGGAGGATTGAGGCATAGGGAGATATGGTGCTTGTACCCAGTTGATTAAAGTAATTGTAGGTGGTGAGACAGGTCAAGGGTTTAGCAGTCTTTAAGATAGACACTGTCTAAAAAAAAGTCCTCCACCTTGGACATTTCCACATTTTATGTTACATAAAATGTATTGTATTGAGAGTCCAGCCAACACAAAAAAGTCCATAATATCTACGTGAACAAAAAATCTACAAATTGTTCTAAATTCATTTATAATGCTAAACAGAAAATAATTGATTGCATAACTATTCACTCGCTTTAGTCAATATTTGGTCGATAAACATTTGGCAGAAATTACAGCCATGAGTCTCTTTGGATATATCTCTACCTACTTTGCACATCTGGATGCAGAATTTGTGCCCAATATTCTTTGCAAAATTGCTAAAGCTCCAACAAGTTGGATGGAAACTTTTGTTGTACAGAAATGTTAAACTCTTTCCACATATTCTCAATTGGAGGAGCTCCAGGGTTTGACTGGGCCACTTCGGGACATTGACCTTTTCGTTTTTAAGCCGCTCCAGTGTGGCTTTGGCTGTGTATTTGAGGTCATTGTCCTGCTAGAAGACTAATTTCCCCTCAAGTTCCAGGTCTCTTGCAGACTTAAAAGGTTTTCTTCCATGATATCTCTGTAGTTTGCTGTGTCCTGAAGATCATAGTACTCCATTGAAATGTCTGGCTGAGGGGCACCGTTTGGTCTTTCCACCGAAGTCGATCCAACTGGGATCAGCAGAAACCTTTCCTGGCACCTTGGAGACCATCCCATGATTGTCCCCTCTGTCCAGGATGTTACTGGATCATGGAGTTGGAGCCAGTACTTTCCTAGAACAATAGGGTGAGCATGTTCCTTGATAATAAGGAAAGCAATGCTTTTGTGATGGGGGGGTTGACAGTTATAGCAAAGGGATTGTTGATGTGTATGACACTCCCTGCTCCAATGGGGCAGCTATATAGAACAAGAACAGGGATGGGTGTGAATGCTGACAAGAAGAGATGCAGGGAGGCAGTAAGGTCCTGGTCCAGGAAGTTCCCTGCTGCTCTGCAGTTGCAAAGGCTGGTGACATGCAGCAAGTAGGAGATGTTGACTAGGAAGGGCAGTGTTGACAGAGCGAAGGGGAGGTTTACACCTTCCAGGGCAGAGGCGGTAGGACAAGTGTCACTTGCTTTATTGTCTGGCCTGGCCCTTACGATGTAACACTGGCACAGGCTCAGACAATGGCAACGTTTTCATTCCGAAGCGAATAGGGGCACGGAACCCACCTATGCTGCATGGGCTGTCAAGGTGGGTGTCAGCACACCCTGAGGAGGTTGTCCAAATGGAGGGCCTTGGTGATCCAGGGAAAAGCGGTCGTCCCGTTTGGCCAGCTCCATCTGGACTTCCTTTCTCAGCCAGGTGCGGAACAAGGCTATAAGGGCAGGCTTGTTCCAACCACTAAAGGGCGCTACCATTCGGAAAGTGAGGGCATAGTTGGAGGCGGTCCAGGAATGTGATGGCATAGTTGGAGTGAGGGCATAGTTGGAGGCGGTCCAGGAGCTTTGGCACAGGTGGAGAAAACTCTCAATTCCCTGTCTGCCCTTAAGGAGGTGACCAAGGACAGCCCAAAATATAAAATGGAATTCTTCATAGGACTCCACATCCAACTCACCCCTCTCCCCTATTAGTGGCCCCCTCCAGTTCTTGACTGGTCAGTAGAAAGGTGGCAGTAAATTTTTTTTTGAAGTGTGCTCTCTCTTATAAAACGTGCTGTTGTATTTTAAAACGTGCTCTTGTTTTTTTATCATAACGAGAGCACACTTAAAAAAACGAGAGCACGTTTTATTTTAAAAAAATCATCCAGTCACCTCCAGGGCCGCGTAGACACGACATATCTAAAGAGTTAATGGGAAGACGAGACTAGTGCTGGATTTTACGAAAGTGCGTTGGGTGTGTGGCAGCTACAAACGCGACGCAGAACTCCAGAGCGGGAGGGGAGGCGACACCAGCATGTTTTAGATTAATAAAGGATTTCGAAGTAAAATATTTTAGTGTAATTTGTTAAATTAGTTTAGCTTTATCTGTCTATTGTGTTGGATTGACGATTTTATATCCATATGTCCCAAAATGTAAAAAGAGAGAACTTTTGCTGTTTTAGTTTCCATGTATTCACAGTTTCATTTTTCAACACACATTCATAGTTCTATTTGATGACATGCTGCTGTACTGCAAACCAAGATAAGCACTTAACTTAGTGTAAGCAATGTGTAGTGTACGTTTTGCCAGTTTCCTCGTGATCTGTATGAATGTTCTGTGGCAGGAACTATTTGGTACGCCTATCCATTGCCTCCGTGCTTTGTCGGATTGGACCTCTGACTTAGTCAAAGCCGTGGGCACATCATTATGTTTATTTTCACATGAAGGTTGAGCGTGACTATGGTAGGAAGTCTTACACTACTCTTGTTCCATGCTGCAGTCAGAAACGCTGTGTGAATAAGCACGTATGTTTTCTGCATTCTATCCTGGGATGGCACGAGCATTTTCCCCCAACAGAGGGAGATGTTGCCAATCTGATCAAAACCCGCTACCGGAGTTGATCAGCTGGAATTATATTTGAATTAGACTTCACGTATAAACAAAATGAAATACGTGTGCGTATATCAGGGTAAGTTGTTGGATGGTATAAGCATATAGACTGCTTTCTTTCTATTCTAACCATTGTTTATTTTGTAGTCTATGTTAATATAAATACATTTTTTGCTTACTTATGGGTCACAGGCTGTGTTATACTGGAATGTAGTAGCTAAATGTATTTTGTTTTATAAAGAAAACGATTAACATCTTTTTCTACATGACTCACCTAAACTATCTGCTTATTGAACACCGTTTCATGAATGACCAATGATTATGACCCCCCTCATTACTCTTTCGTAAGTGAAAATATTGCCTAGTCCTAGCTTTACCTGAAAATAATACTCCGTTTTGTATATGTTGGAAATACGCTTTACGTGTGAAGCTCAAGACATCCACCACTAACTAAAAAAATCTTATAGTTATAGAAATTATAGTCTATATTTTATGGTCGATTTTGTAAGTATATTGATGTGCTGCTAATTTTATAAGAGCTGCTAGCCTGTTCTTCACTCTTTATTTTGTACGGTTCATTACAAGAACTACACGCCCGAGAATGTCCCCACGTAAAGCAAATGGTACATACAGTAATTCCTTGACGTCACTTGGAGGCTCCGAGTACTGTGGCTCTGAATGCTCAGAAGGTTGTCAGGGGCTGCAAGCGCCGTGTGGAGTGGGAGAGCAAACTAAATAAACTAAATATACACGTTTTAACATCAACTAATCTGAAATTGCCAATTGGTAAGTTTCCTTAAATTAAATTATTCTTGAAGGTAAAAATGTAGGTGTTTTACAGCTGGTTATGCGTTTTATCTTGAGTTCGGACTGTATTGCGAACGTATTTTCCTGGGGGGATGGGGTCGAGTTGAGACAGAGAGATTGTCTCAGTGTTATTACATTATATTAAAATAACACCAATGTTCTGTCTACGTATGCCGTATGTATGCCTAGTCAGTGGCGTCACACCTATTGTGGCTTAATGAGGTGAGGTGAAGAGGGTTGTGGGTCTGGGCTACCCAGCATTTACGAACCTTTCTTGATGTAGATAGGAATATAGATGATTTATTTTTGTGTTTATAACATCCAGAAGAACTATAACATGCTATTTGAACAAGAAAAGCCTGCAATTATCAAGACTTGGTTCCCAGAACATGGGCTACATATAGAATCTTGGCAGGTGTGTTTTTATAATTGAAAAATATATATTTTTAATAGATTTCATCAAATACTGAGGCTTTAGGTACAACACAGAAACATTTTAAACAAATTTAGGACAAAAATAGTAACAATGTTAAGCAGTTATTTAAAAAAGTCAGCTACATTTTTGAAACAACTCAATGTAGTCAGCCCACCATTTTACCTAGAGGCGACCTGCACTGTTTTGTGAAGAAAATTGACTGTTCACCAGCCTGTTGTTTGCTGTTTATCCTGGTAGTTTGTTATGATGTGTTGTTGTTGCGCTCATTCCCAACTGACACCTGGGCATACAGTGTATTCTCAGATGGAATATCCTTTCATTGTGATCCATACGCCTTTTCTCAGTTGCGTTCTCATTGCCGCACTTTTCTTGCCTCCACCTGGAATGGATTGGAAGAACCTCTAGTTTTCTCATTGAATTGACTTTTAAGAAGAAATGAAGGAAGTAGATGAGAAAATAAGGCATTGAGGAAAGACCATTGTTTCTTTTTGTCTCTTAGAAATGTACATTGATGTCATATGTTGATAAATTAATATTTGGCATGTTATCTTTTTAGCTGTCATGTCTTTACTTACCCTCAAGGTATGTTACAATATAGCTCTGTGTATCCATTTATTTGTTTACCTAGGTAATTTAGAACCTTTTCTAATCCTTTACATTGTTGAATTTAGGTAGTTTCAGGGGTCTTATTGCAATGTTTTAATGATTTTAATAACTGAGTATCACAGTTTGTAGATGCTTACAAAAATTACATGAGATATTGGATCAGTCAAACATCCTAATGGTTCAGTTACATTTCTTAGCAGACACTCTCATCTAGAGTAACATACAGTAATGAATACATACATTTTCATCCCCTCCGCTCGCGTTGGAATCATATCCAAAGCCCTGGCATTTAAATTGCCTTGCCCTACCAACTGAGATACACAGGACTATCCTGTTTAGGAACACAGACTGCATTGTCCTTAACTTAATTTTCTAGTTCTATGTTAAGGTAGCAGATGAGTCGTAGATGAGAGTGACCAGGAGATCTGGTGTGATTGAACTATTATTTAAAGTACTATGTTTACGAACCTGTCTGTCCAGACCAGATCCTAATCAGCAGTACTGTCCTCCATGTTTCATGTCCTAGAGGTGAACTACATTCCGTCTGGCTCCACAAATACTAATCATCCCCCCTCTGTAACTTCACCTTCAGTCTTCTGGTTGGATTCCCTGGAGCAGAGCTCTCCTACCCTGTTCCCGGAGAGCTACAGTACCATCCTATAGATTTGTTTCTATGAATCCTGAAAACACTTCTCAAGTGCAGTGTGCTGCTCACATAAGCAATCTTTGGGAATTTAGGACATCTAGCGAGAATTGTCACTGTCATGTGAAAAAGCTTTTTATCACTGTCCACTGTCCAGATGTCTGTTCATAGGCTATATTATATGTAGTATAGTAAAAAATAGTAACTGTTTGCTATAACTGTGTTTTTATCATGCACCGCGCTGATTGGTTTTTATTGTGCTTGCAGTCTTGGGATAGTGATTTAGTGGGTCAGGTATGGTTAGAATGACCAAATAAATTATGTATATTGTTTATCTGAGTTTCAGTTGGAATTTTTCACCAGTCTGCGTCTCTATTCCTCGGTCTTACTACTCAGAAACCTAAAAGATCGCCTTTTCAGTTAAAACGTCATCGAGGATTTTTAAGTAACATCTCTAATAGTTCCTTAGCTGTTACCCACATATTGCCATCACACTAGACCAGCTGATCAGTCTTTGTTCCCTTGAACGTACCGTTTCAATAAAGCATGCTGAACCCTGGTTGCCTATGGCTCTGTGTCCGGACTCAACGCGTGTCCATGCCAGTAAGGGCAAGGGTCTGGTCTGTGGGCTCCGGCGCTAAGCAGACTACTGAGCCGGCCATCTGGCCCTCGGGGGGCTGGTCCTGGCCTGTCCTGGCTTCCTCACACGCCCTCTTTGTTCACTGGGAACAATGTGAAGTTAATCTGGGAGAGATAAGAATAGCCTTTTCAGTGACACTCACTTTGCTGCCCTTGGTCCGACAGGTTTTTCTCTCATAGCCTTGAAGTAGACATCTCTTTATCTTTGTCTCACCTTACAGTTTTTTGTCCCTCTTTTCTCTCTTTCAAATGCTTCAGCTTCCTTGAGAAATCACTTCTTTGCAGGCAATCGCATGTTGACCAACATGGAGTCTATGCATGGATGACAGGTAGTAGTTGTGAGAGAGTAATGTGCTGTGAGCACTATATTCCAAGTCTAAAGAATGGAGTTACACTGAGCTAACAGCGAAACACAATGATAAATCTGCTGCATTGATTTACAGCTATCCTTCTAATGCCCCGAATGAGTGTTCACAATAAGATTAGACTCATCTCTTTCAGCCCCTACAAGATCCACGGTTTGTCTTTCAGGATCTATTGTTCCTCAGCTTCCAAGACCTGCAGGGAGAGACAAAGGTTCAGTCAAAAGCCGCCTGACATTTCTTGCATTGAGATTGAGAGCGCTCCTGAATTTGAAATAGACCACTAGCTGTTCTAGATCCATGCTTTTTAGTCAGTTGTTACCAGGGTAACAGGTTGATGAGCAATGTTTGGTTCTCTCCGGTTGGCTGGTTTAATATCTGTTGTAAATGGTCTTTTATTCAAACCACATCTCTGCTCACCTTGTTTCCTATGTTGCAGTAGTCTTGACAACTAGTGTAAACACTTCTGGGTAGTATCGTTCTAATGCCTGTATTGAAATGCATCATTAAATATTGATCACAATACCCCATCCATCACACCTGTTATGACAAACCAGCGTGTGACTGGGTGGTTCATCAATGCCCTCTGCACTTTCCAATAAGGTCAAGAATGCAGAAGTTTCAATTTTCACTCACTGTTGCTCTTGACACCAGCAGGAGCATATCAGTTTGCAATGGTTGAATTTGAATTAACTCCCAAAGGGAATGGGAGGGACAGAGAGTAAACCATAGGCTATTATCCGATAAAAGTTAGGGAGAGTGTTCCACTCACTTGCCAATGCAGATTTAACACTGATATTTTTTTAAAAATTGTTTTAGGTCCAATTGCAGTGTTTCAATTATTAAAGCAATTTTTTTTAAGCCTGTTGATTCAATCTTATCTACAGATCTATGGATCTGAAGACCATAATGGGCTTTACTGGTGATGAATACAGATGGTGGTAGTAGAGTCAAATCTAAGCTAACTGCCAGAGAGAAATCTTTTCCTTTTTGGAGACCACGTGTTTTCTGACATTTGACGACTTTGTAAAAAGAGGTGATCTACAAAATATCCTTTGTTAATCAAATTTGTCATTTGATTTTACATAATATCATAATATAATCATTACATTTTACATAATATTTGAATAATTGTATTGGTTAATCTGTTGTCTGACAAGATTTGGCTTCCTACAAATTTGTGAGAGGTTTTGTCTGGCAATTCCAACTGATCTCCTTATAGTGGGCTCTAACATATGGAGTATCTACATTCTGAAATGTATTATTAGGTATTACATATTTTATATAGATATGTGGAGGTAATAAACCAATGCAGCTCTGTATTAGCATATTTTTTCTCCCAAAAATGGATTGTGATACAATTATTTTTTTTTAAATTGCAGTAAAGTCTTTGTGAGTATTGTCTAAAATATTGTTTAAGCTGTTGTGGAATCAAGCTATGGACTTTTAGGTTGCACTTCATATTGGCAACGACACTGCAATTAAAATGTATTTGGGATTGATTACTACCAGCACTAGCAATCAATAGTTAGAAATTTCTCACAGATGGCACTAGTCATTCCAATAATATTTAGCCATTCGTTTCCAAGGCCTCAACCAGGACTAAAGTATTTTCTTGAGTACATTTAACATTTAAGTCTGTGGAATTAGGTCTTAGGGGTGTTTTTTAGTTAATCATCATGGTCTAATTCAGAGGTATGATCAGCTGTTAGGAGATCTTTTCCAACTGCTGTACTGGTCCAGACAACTTTCCGCATGGGTGATTGTAAACTTTTAACCTGTCTTTTTTATTGGGGGTCAAGAATATCTGGAACCCATCTGCATTGTTAACTCTGTAAAAATTAGAGAAAGAAAAACATTGACACAGTAGTTGTTGCCAGATGTATCTGAAAATCTAAATAATTTAATTTCTCAGTTCCTCAGATTTTTCATGTGTTTTCATTCAGAATTTCTTACCTTTATTTGGTTTATTGTCATATGTTACAACTGTTGCTTTTATTCTGACAGTTCACACAGTGGCATTATCCTTTTGTTATTTATATGTTTAAATTGTACGTTGTGTTTTCAAATGTTTAATTAGTTTATCATCTATCTATGGGGTCCTGGAATTTACATACAGCTCCGGAAAAATAAAGAGACCACTGCGCCTTTTTCTTTCCTTTACAAAAAGGTTTGAAAGGAAGATTTTGAGTGAGGAACAGAAGGATTAAAATTAAGAGACCACTGCAAATTGAATGCTGCTGTTCCTCACTCAAAACCTTCCTATTCAACTTTTTTGGAAAGGAAAGAAAAAGGTGCAATGGTCTCTTCATTTTTTTCCAGAGCTGTATATTATTTATCCAACAAATAACCCTTTACTTGGTACATTAAATTTCTTTCTGATGTAATTAGTAAAAAGCATATTTTAACTTGCCTGGCCTTGTTAGTGGACCCCCCCTCCCGAAATGCTGTATGAAAGCAAAGAAAGATAATAGATAAGGAAGGGAGAGAGTTGTGATTTAGGGGGGATGTGAGAGAGGAGGGGTGATGTGGGAGTGACTGGGTTAGAAACAAGACAGCTGGAAGGGTAGTGAGGGAAGGAGGTCGTGAGGAGGATGCGCAATGCAGAAAACTGACTGTATGTACAACTGTTCAAAAGTATAGGATCACTTAGAAATGTCCCTGTCTACCAGGAAAACATACAGGAGTTTGAATTGGCTTGATGGGCACTTCTTATGTACCATACGGTCAAGCTGGTCCCACCACAGCTCAATAGGGTTGAGATCCGGGGACTGTGCTGGTCACTCAAGTACAGGCAGAATACCAGCTGACTGCTTTACCTAAATAGTTCTTGCATAGTTTGGAGCTGTGCTTTGGGTCACTGTCCTGTTGTAGGAGGAAATTGGCTCCAATTAAGCACCGTCCACAGGGTGTTGCAAAATAGAGTGATTGCCTTCCTTCTTCACCATTACACAGACCGTCATATTTCTGATCAAAACACTTAGATTTGCCTGTCCATAACACTTTTTTTCCAATATTTCTCTGTCCAGTGTCTGTGTACTTTTGCCCATCTTAATCTTTTCTTTTTTTAATAGGCACTTCATTTGGTGGAATGGGCATGCAACGTATGTCCGTAATTGTATTTCTTGTGGGTGCTGCAGGTATTTTTGTAGATTACTTTTAAAAAGCTGGACAGATTTTGGTTAAATTCTTGATGTTTTTTCAATGTTAGTTTGCATTAACACTTCAACTGCTAATATGGGAGAAAATCTGGTTAGGCAAAATTGAGAGATTTTGCCTAAGTAGATATGACAACTGCACAAACATAGCAAACGCAGCCAACACCATTGCAGTAAATGAGAAGTTAAATGAATAGTTTGACACGGGATACACATTTGAATTGGGAATAAGTGTAAAATAGAAAACACTGATCATTAACTTGATTTTTATTTAGTTTAATAGCACATTGTGTAGGCTATGGTCTCTATTTTTAAGTGAGATAATCTGCTTTGTTTAGCACCCATGTTTGAAAATTCCCAATTCTATCCGTAATTGCAATATTTGTCAAAGAAATCGCAATTCAATATTTTATCAAATTTGTGCAGCCCTAGGCCTCTGTGCACCTATATAGATATCCCACAAAAAATCAGCTGTTTCCAGCTACAGTAGTCATTTACAACATTAACAATGTCTACACTGTATTTCAGATCAATTTGATATTATTTTAATGGACATAAAATGTGCTTTTCTTTTGAAAACAAGGACATTTCTAAGTGACCCCAATCTTTTGAATGATATTGCATACTGTAGTTGAAGGTATAACCCAGTTGGATCGTTAAAGCCAATCTGAAAAAGCCCCAGGCCCATCCCCCCTCTGAATGAAGATGGTGAAAGGTCACTGACCTCTTTCATTTCTGGGCATTGATCCTTCTACTGGAGGTGGGGTTTTGATCATCCCTAAAGGACTACTAGATCAGCTGTTATACCTGCATTTCTCCAGAGAATTGTTCTAGCATGTTGTCAACAGTAATATTTCAAAACAGGTTAGCTGGAAAGCATAAAAGTAATGTAAACAAAAGTGCAAGTACTTCTAGTTCAAGTGGGTCTTTATGGGAAGAAAAAAAATCTCAGAATGTCCTTTGACCTTGACTGTTGTCTCTCTGAATTTAGACAGATCTCCATCACAATTGAGCTATATGTGTATCTCATCAAATGCATTCAGGTCTTTCTCTCGAAAATCTATGAATGCCTTGCTTACTGACTGAAACAAAACAATCTCTGTCATAAAGACACTGATCTAGATTCTAGTTTTTATAGAAAAAAAATCTTAACAAGGAGCAAGGCACTTTGTGCTAGGTCTGAGTGTGAGCCCACTTCACGCCCTGGTGTTTACAGTGGGCCAAGTGAAGGGGAAGTCCTATGTGGACCAGGTGAAACAACCTCCCAGCCACCACCTCCCTCTGACTCTCAGTGCTGAGCTGTTGACAAGGCTTCTGTGATGAATTGGACATTAAAAAGGACAGCTAGAACTTGCAGTATGTAACATGGAGCTGAACATCCTATTCTATTTCTGAGGGGAGTGAAAAAGGAGTCTCTGCACATTTCAGTCCGATACAATTTCAGAGTTGTAGTTTGCATTATCTATTTCTGAGGGAATTAAATAGCACAATTTTCTCTGAGCACACATCTTTTGGGTGCAATCCTATGCGTCATAATGAGAGGGTCTCCATTTCAGACGCTCGCCTTTTGACTGAGTCTTTGTACGTAGAGCATAGTGATGGATGGCAGTGATGGATGTCACTTCCTGTTGGCCTACTGGTTATCTCAGTTCCTGGTGTAGAGGACAGCAGCACCTTATCTCTTGTCTTCATCCCTGGAATCCCTGTATCTCCGCTTGACCCCCCCAGTAATCCTCCTCACACCTCATCACTCCCCCTCATAATGTCCTGTAGCAGCCCGGTAGAAGACAATTCATTCTCTTCACCCTCCCATCCATGTATGGGCGTGTGTGTGTCAAGGTGAAGGATGAATGAAGTTTGGCCTCTTTTACTTTGGACTTTTGACTTGTAGTCATCAAATCAGACCTTCAATCAATACACTCAGTACTTAAAAACGGCCTGGTGCTCATTTAATCATTTCACATCAAAGCTTAATGATAGTTGGCTATTCTACTACAGAACCTAATGTAATTGCATAATATAATGTTACTATTTCAGACAAAAAGCACCACATTTCCTTCAACGTTGCCAAAACTGTGGCTGTCTGATCTCCGATTTGCTCACTATACATCCTTCAATTTTACATTGTAGACTATTTCAAAACCACAGCTGAATAAAATGCATATCTAAATGTATATCCCTATGAAACTGATTGAAATCAAATGGTTGGTATGCACATGCTGTATGGTTGTTTTATGGATAGAAAACAGAGGAATAGTCATTTAAGATTGACTGTGAGAAATGTGAAGGTGTGCAAGGTGTGCATGGAGAATGTTTGCTTTTAGCTTGGGGAAAGGTTTTACCATCACTCCGATGTAAATAATAAAACTCAAATACTTCTCATATCAATATATGTATGTAGCCTATTATTCAGTGTGCATGATTTATTCATCACATAAATACACTTTTTGGAACTCACCTACAGGTTGTGAAGTCATGAATGACTGGAAGGAGGTTCGGTTTTATTAGAAGTCTGTTGTTGTTGTATTGAGGGTAATGAATAAGATATGAGTCATTGCCGGAATATTCCCCTAAAATCATTATGTCCTGCTTAAGAGCACAACGTCCACACTGTACTAGGGAGAATCTGCTCTATATGTCTTTTCTGACACCAACTCCACAGGAACTCTGGCTGCAGCCAGATAAATTATGTTTGTACTTCTTTTCTAACAAAACACAGTTGACATTAGATATTGGCACCAAGAGGGTAATTCTGTGTCACTGTTGGATTTACTGGCATAAGGATGAAAGCTCTTCTGCGCTTTATAAGTTGTACCAATGTTTTAGCAATATTGCGGCTGTGTTATCATGACGCTGGTCTCCCACTCCAATGCTCATACTCTCTCTCACATACACCCCAAACAAACACGGTGTAATTAAACCCAAGGTCGTGACAGATTCAGGCCTGCCAAGGGAAAGCAGTGTGTGTGTGTGTGTGTGTGTGTGTGTGTGTGTGTGTGTGTGTGTGTGTGTGTGTGTGTGTGTGTGAGAGAGAGTGGGAGAAGACAGGGGAGGGGATAGAGGGCCTCGGGCCGTAGCCTGATTCTGCTGTGGGCTGTCACAGATTGTTCAAGGCCACCGTGACCAGAACCTAGCCAGTCAGGACACTTTGTACCTCTCTCTCTGCCTCGCTCTGTATCTCTCTCTTTATCTTTTCCTTTCCCAGTATATGTCTCTATCTCTGGCCACCAAATGGGGTCTGGAGATGAATCTATTGTGATGCTGACTGGTTCCCTGGATTATGGATTGAAGAGAAAGGGTACATAGTGCCGTGTTATTTGAGTTGGTGTAAGGGGCGTCTCTGAATTCAGCCTGTGCTCCAGTCTCGGACAGACATAAAACTATAAGTGTGTTGTGGGTCATTTGTTTCGTTTAAGGTTGTCCCACTTTGATATGATACAGAGGTCATATTTTCCTGACCCCTCTCTTCCTCTCTAGTAGATTTCTAGCCTGTGATAAGTCATGTTACAAGGCGCATTTATGGATCTCAGGTGACCACTCTCTCTCCCAGCCTCTCGATTTCTCTGTACTGTTACTACAACCTAGCCAATCAGACATATGATTCTTTGGAACAGTTCCACAATCCATCTACATAATGTCCTGCTCACTTGTGTTAGACAGACAGAGCAGCTTGAACTATACTATTATATTAACTGTGTGTATGTACTGTTTATAGCATAGCATGACTGGACTCTTGCATGGCGTTTAAAAAATGTAAATGTGTTTAATTGATCTTTCAACCAGTACTTTTGGTATCAACTTCATAATTCCCATTTTTCCTCTGTGTGTGGCAAACTTTTCAAACATTTTCAAAATTTGAAAATTTGAAAAAGGGAAATAACACTATCAAAGAGAACAACAGTACATCCCAATCCCAACTGGTGTTTCATTTTGCTCTCGTCATCACCATTCAGACCTTAGTAACTAATTAACCCTTCTCCTCTGAACCCACATCAAGACCCACAGGAGAGAGCAGGAGCTTAGTTCCTCTCAGCCTCGACTGGCACATCTGCCGGGAATATGTCCCGTCTCCCACAGGATCAATACAGATGAAGAAGTGGCCACTGTGCCTGAATGGGTTTACTGTCACTTTTCTCATCAGTGAGGTTTGTGTTTGTGTCAAGGCCTGACAAAAGCTTCCCCAGCCACCATTGTCCAGTTAAGACAAAAAGAAGAAGAGAGTAGAAGCCCTGCTGGCACTGTGACCACCATGGGTCCTGGCTGAGCTGTGGTCAGCTAGGGGACTGGGTTTAAAGTGTGGACCTTGTCACCAGGGGCAACATGGCTACTTATTATTAATCGGGAGGGGGTGGGGTGTGTCTGTGCTGATACAGCAAAGACGCCTGGAGGTCAGGAAGAGAGGCATGATGGATACAGCTGATCGACCCTCAAGAAAGTAAAGGGGGTGGAAGGAGGGGAGGGGGAAGAGGGCTGCTTCCTTAGGTCTTTTAGGACGTTCTTTGTCAATGTGTCACTCAAATGAATTCTAGGTGGCTTTGGGACTTTAGTGGGAGGAAAATCAGAATGGATGGAGGGGTCTCATTCAGTAAAGTGTCTCTTCTCTTCTTCTTTATATCCTTCTTCTAAAGGCCTTTATTTATCCAGTTTAATTGTGATGAAAAGTTGTTGGACAGTCTCTCAACATCATTACATATAGATGAATCAGATTTAGTAAAACCCGATTTACTTAATTTTTCAATCTTGACATATTCCGGTTTGTGTGCAACTGGATGTACCAATAGTGTGTATCTTACAACAATATATCTGAGATATAA
Source organism: Esox niger (assembly GCA_016801105.1). NCBI lineage: Eukaryota > Metazoa > Chordata > Actinopteri > Esociformes > Esocidae > Esox > Esox niger. The sequence continues at coordinate 15,618 of JACXGJ010009407.1, forward strand.
TTGCAAAAGCTAGTGATAAGACAATAATATTTCCCTCCACCCCATATGAACCACAGCTTTTGAGTTCCCCTTTAACACCTCAACAAATAGGCCTGTCTAAATAGCAATGGAAGGCCAAGACAGGTTCTGGTGAATCTTACCATTAAAGGTTAAGGGTTTAGGGAGGGGAAGTACAGTTTGGTGTTGGCCAGATGCCCAAATGGAGATGTTAGCTGTGATGATGTTACATGGGTATGTAAAAGTCAAGTTGGGCAATGTTCCATTTCTCCTTACAACTCATGTTATACGAGAGGAGTGTTAAGATAGTTGTAAGTTAATTAGTTCAAATAGGAGTTTGTATTGATTGATGGCTGTGAGTTAAATGTGAAGGGCTTTTTTTGTCAATAACACAATGTAATAGATGAAGTAATATGCTGCAGTAATACTTCAGTATATTTAGTGGTAGTTCTCACAGTTGCAGTAGAAATACATAATTAGGCCTATATCTTCAAATGTAAATATATTCACAAACACTATAATTCTTACTATGGTTGTTGAATTAGTGAATTGTAGTTACGCAAAGTTTTTCAGATAGAGAAAACTTGCTCTGAATAACTGTTTCCTTTTTTTATGTTCAGATAGAGCGAACTTGTGTTCAACCCTGGCTGTGCAGCGTTGTAAAATGCAGAGTGAGTTCACAGATAGGGCTTCTATTTTATTAGGCCAGGTTAGCAATCCAGCATTGTAGATGATCACTAGTTCCATGTTGATTAGGTTTGTTAATCAGGATAAAAATTTAGTAGACAATTGTACTGTAAAAACATATAAAACATACATGACAAAATGTATACGGTATATAACATATGCAGTTTTATTTATTTTATTTTATTTATTCGTTTAAATCTAGAATCCCTTCAAGTTGTATTTTGATTCACCAGGGACAGTTTAACTTGTGAAGACCACCATTTATTGTGCAAATGCTACTTGGCAACTAACTACAAACTGAAAGCAGTGAAATACAAATGGTAATAATGAGTTAATCTGACATTAGGGAATTAGATATATCGCCTAACATTCCCTGAACAATTGCACTGATGTCAAACAGTCCAACTTTCATAGGATGGGTCTGGAGAAATGTAACCACTCTCTAATGAATAAAAAGTGTTATGTAAGGACACTGTTGACCAAAAACATTGTTCTACCTAAGGCACTTCGGAATGAGATGTAACTAAAAACAACTTAAGAGTTGGCATTCACTTTTTATGGGGACAGACCAGAGTTGTTAACATCTGTTTCTATTTGTTTGTATGGCAAATATATATATTGTCAAGGATTTGATAATAAAGGACAGTGACACTTGGTCTGCTGTAGATGAGACAGGCTAGTAGTTGAAGGTTAAATACCTTGCCCTTAAACTCTTCCTCCACTAGCCCAGAGCCCAGAGCAGTTTTTGTGGCACCGTGTGGGATGCAATGCCAGTAGTATATAGCATTTAATAGAGAATGTCTTTTAAGCTTTATTTCTAGCCTATGACTTAATATGTCAGGAAAATTAGCCCTAAGTAGTAACAAGAACATGTTATATAAATACATTGACAATGACCTTCAATTAAAAATCCTGACTGATATTTTCAATGGACACGATGACCAACAAGCTCAGTCTCTCATGTCGCCATGCTACTCCTCAGAAATGTTTTGAGCAGTTTGACCAATTTGATCTCGTTTGGAAAAGAATTGGTTCACAGAGGTTACTGTCACCAGGTTACAAGTCAGGAAAGGGAACATCGTTTTACATATAGTATCTCCGCAAATTATTGTGTAATCCAGAGAGATATTCAATAAGATAGCTAGTTATCTCCTACGTAGTTAGCAGACTTTCCTCCAATTCTTATCTTCATGCCAGCCTGCACCTGTATTCATCTGTATTCCCCAGCAGGCTTGGCCAACAAAACTAATTGCTCATTAAACTGCTCAGTGAGATTTGTTATGTTCAATTAATGTTGTATTGTTATCAATTCATTAAAATATCTTAGTAACTGTTATGCACTGGAAAAAAAGACAATTACCATAAAAAAGGAAGCCTGTCTGCCCCTGGTTGTGTCCCTAATGAATTAGTCTCACGCAAATTCTCATCTGTAGACCACAGCTCTCCTCTGCATTGCTTGTAGTACTTTCTTGGACACTCAGACCCCCCCCACCACACACACACACACACACACACACACACACATTTTTAAATGACTTTTATAACTGGACTGTAAACTTCCAGTGGCTTAATGATGATGACTTCTTCATCTGCCCAAATGCTCCTTTTGTCCGCCTTCCCCCCTAGCCCCTGTCAGCTCCCCCAGCCCCTCTGTCACACCAGGCCTTAAACTCTGGTTCACTCCCCTTTATAGTCCCCACTGGCTAATCCACAGCTACACCCCCAGGCTCTTCTGACACTTTTCTGGCTGGGATCTCTGTTTTGTCTTCCTGTGCCTTTTCTGCTCTGTCTCCCTGTGATGTCTCTCTGTGCTGTCTCTCTGTTTTGTCTCCGTGTTCTGTTTTCCTGTGCTGTCTCTGTTGTGTCCCTGCGCTATCTCTCTCTTCTGCCTCTCTCTGTTTCTCCCTGATCTGTCTATCTGTTCTGCTCCGGCCGACTTCAGCAATGGCATTCATCTGGAATCCTGCTGCTTTTTGCTGCCTTTTGTTGTTGTGGCCTGGCTCAGCTTGGCCCAACCTGCCCGGTGGAATGGCTCATCTGCTATCCGACTGCACTTCAAGGCCCAGCAGGTAGTCTTTGGGGGGGGCTCATTTATAAGGAAATGAAAGCAGGGGGACTAGATGCCACCAGGCCAGTAAGTGACATTGTCACACCTAACACTAGAAGTAGCCAACATCAGGGAGAAGAAGGTGCTATGGGAGTCACTGTGGGACTTTTCACATCATGGTCACTGTTATTGTTCTGTTGCCATCTTGTTGTTTTGTGCAGGTTTGTTGTCTTATTTTAAGCCTTCAGACAGACACACTGTTCGCGAGAACACCTCTGCTTTACATTCTGTCCTACACACCTGATACTCATCCTTCATGTCCTTCAATTCTACAGTGACATTTTACTCGGATAGCTTGTCTTCATATGGATTTGGAAATGCAAAATGACGCTCCACATAATGTTTACAGCAGGTCTGAATTTAATCATCTGACTGTTTTGACATTGCCACCTTGTAGAGTAACTACAAAGTAACAATCCTAGCAATTTTGGAATTAAATAAAAAAATCCAATCAATGAATCTGAATCTGAAAGACCTGTGTTTAATTCCACTGGAAATCCTACTGGAAAATGGTGAACTTGAATATAACATTAGTTGTGTATTAGATGAAATTATTTTCAAGGGTGTTTAATTTCAATTAAAACTGAAGAAAGCAAAAGCAACAAAGTTGTTAGGGACCAACAGTCTCCCTGGTGGCTGCAAACTTTTGTTTCATATCAATTGTGATATCATCCCTTCTATTTGGTGTAGATCCATCATTGAGCCTATCTCAGTCATCAAACAATCACACATATTCCCAAATCCTCAGTGTTATCGAAACATTTTTAGCAGTCTATGAGTTATACAGTGATATCTTAAAACAACAGGTTGACACAGTAATTGGATATGTTAGGTTCACTTCTAGATCAACATGTTTTGTGAGTGAAAAAAGTGCTTTTACAGATCACATTATCACCCTGTCGACTATGACCAGAGGAAGACTTGAAGAATGTAGATAGGATGGATGACAAGTTCAATCTCGAGGTCCAATCAACAGTGTACAGGTAAATGAGTTTAAGAGTGGATGGTTGCCATCTCCATTTGGAGTCCAAGAAAGTGACTAGCTTTCCAAAACATAGTTTGGTTATTACCTGTTGGTTTCAAATAGAATGTATTATTATACCTTTGGGTATTAACTTAGATACATTGACTGAGAACACTTCCTCATTTACAGCAGCAACCTTGAGATTAGTTACAAAGGTAGGAGTAACACAAGCGCTCACAGCAAGAATTTTTCATTGGGGGAGATCGCTTGCCATTGTTGAAATAGTAGCTAGCTGGCTAACTCTTTGTGGCACAAAATCATCGCTTCATTCAATTCTAACCATCCTTCCCAAACATTGTTGATCATCTGTGTGTCTGCCTATTGGCATACTTTCTCTATAATAGCAACATTCAATTAGATGTGCACATTTTGTAAGCTGGCGGTAGGAGAATTTGTGTAACTGTTATCTAACTGAACATAAGACTACCTAGCTGGCTAGCTTTTGATGGATCAAAATGTCCAGAAACCGCAGTCATTTCCAGTATTCTTAAAATGTATTGAATGATCCCTGTTATCTGTAAATGTATTGAATGATACCCTGTGGCTGTTATTACTAGTTTTTTTATTGAAATCAAACTTTAATTCATGAAAAAACGAAATGAGTTAACTAGCTAACTATATTGCTCATGTTTTCTGGCAATCTAAATTGGCTGCTTTAGTGAAAGGAAGAGAGAGAGAGAGAAAATGTGTCTGTCATCTTGGTCAGAAAGATGTCCAGATATTTTTGTTAATGTTTTTTATGACTTGCCTTTTGCTAGATCACCGGGTTTGTGATGTGTTCAAAGATCTAAATATAATGAGAGAATAACCATGTCTCTACTTAAAAAAATCTAAGTCTTATCCCAGAAGGACTGCGCAAATGTAGAGTCAGCAAAATAATGTAGATGACAAAATAAACAACGTATTCGGTTATTTTCTACAAATTCTAAGAATGCGGTATCACAATCCACAATCCACTTAATTCTGCTGCTTTGTAGCTACTACACTGACAACAGCGTGAAGCAATTCTCTGCACATGGCTGTGTGCGACTAGAAAAGCAATGTTTGACATTGTGCTCTTTTTGGGGGGTCTGAAGACAATCCAGGAATCAGAGTTTTCTTAATGGGGGATTTAGACATTGGGATTATAATGCCTGTCACAAAGTCTAAACAGTGTTCCAGTTTGACTATAATGCTGCTTTGGGGAGGGAGAGATGATAATCAACACAGCCAATCACAAAACTGGAGGCAAGCTGATGATGTGTATGTTGTGATTTACAGTGTTACAGTGATCTCTGCGTGTTGTGGTGAATATGCTAATAAAAGCACTATAGCCATTTTGCAGTGTTGTTGACAGCTTTATTTTTATTCAAATAATTCCAAAACTTTAAAGAAATTTACAGAATGTTTAGTAAGGTAGAAGTGTCTCAAAGGCCATGTGGGCTTGCCATCCTGGAAGTTGCACAACACTAATAATTCAAGTCACAAGAATGTTTCACTTCAATTCTAAGTATTTTCCTTTCGACATGTTTTCCTGAAGCACAACAGGGAAAGCAACCTTTTTTATAGAGTCAGTCTAAGCAGCATGTTTCACAATGCAGCCCTATGAACCTGGGTCAGTGCTCAGCTAAGACAAAGCAGCTTTTTCCCCTGGTAATATGGAAAGCAAGAGAAGCAATGGAGACTACCATCCTCTGTCCTTTGGAATTTGAAGACAACAGGAAAGAGGAGACCACCGTCCGTGTCCCCTATCCCCACTGTCCTGTCCCCTTGTCCTCCAGTCACTCTGTCACATGACCCATCTTTCCTCAGGTGGCTGTGGAGAGTGGAAGGGCCACTTCCCCTTTGTCAGGCCCTTTGGCTTACCCTCAATACGGTGATGAGGGATGGGTGGAGGGAGGGCCACAGGGCCAGCATTCAAACCGAGGGTCCTTTGTTGTCCCACGTAGGGCTCTTTTGAGGCCAAAGAAACCGCTGGGTTTACTCATTATCCTCATTTCAAATGGGTCTATTTAAAAGTGTCTGCTGTGTCAAATGCAGGGGAGGGAGGGAGCTGCTGCTGTGAGCTAGGGGTCATTAATCACACTGACACGGCTCTTCCCCCGGTTGAACTTGCTTCTACTACAGTTCTGTATGAAAGCAGCTTATTATGGGACTTTTGATTGGCAGTGCATTTCTGGGCTTCAGACCGGAAACGATGTATGTTTACTGAAGTTACCAGTCTAACCAGTTTCATTTGGTCATCCTTTAACTTTCTCAAATTGACTGTTTCTTGGCGCTTATAGAGAACACTGACATACATGCATACTGACAGGGTAGTCTAATGATACAATTCAAAGTACACACATTTCACCTGAAAACACAAACTCAGAAGTTCAGCAAAGAATGTTCGGCAAAGATGTGTATGATGAATTAGTGCTGAGGAGTAATGGAGCACCTGATTGGCTAATGTCCCAGTTTATAGCTGTGTCAAACACGACCGTGCTCCACTATAACCATTGGAGAGGAGGTGAGAAGAGTTATATGGCCAGATTAAACCAACTCTCGACTAGATCATCAGTAATGAACTGAAGAATATGTCAGTCAGTTAGTCACAGTACTTGCCTGGCTATTCAAAGATGAAATCATTCAATATCATTTACGACTGCTATACAAAATGGCAGATTTTAGCATTATCTGTCTTAATGTTTCATATGCATTAATATATATTTTTATTTGATTTAAATAACATTGTGATGACAAGTAGTAACTCACTGAGGCTTCCTTACGCCTTAATTGTTCTAAGACAAGTGTTTGTACCCAGGGATGGTCCAGTGGGCTCTGACACCTCCAGGGCATATTCTCCATTACAGCAGTGGTTCCATTCCGAACCACTGCCTTTTCAGCACAATCTCTCCTCTGTCTCTCCACACTGTCGAAAGTTCAAAAAAACACCCCACCAAAAAAGCATATTTTGAATGAAGCATAAAATGCCCCAAAATAAATTCTAAACAATTATTTAAATAAAGATGAGATAATTACCTATTGAAAACAATGTTGAAGTGACTGAAAGAGGCAAGACAGATGGTTTTGTATTGTGATGGCAAAGCCACACTAGGTGAAAATATATTTATTGAAAGTTAATAAAGAGGTAGTGCTAAGTATGGACTGAAGTGTGCCAAGTGGTGGTGTGTTGACTTGGGCCTTTTCTTAGTTTGCTTGAGACATTCTCAGGAACCTTACTCAAATACAGAAATGAATTACTTGGTCACAAAAAAAGGAGCCATATACATTCCGGTTGGGGTTTTGTTAATCTTACATAGTAAACTTTGCTGTCACTTAAACGAAGTTCAACTTATGAAGTCTTTATAACATTCATAAATGCATAAACACTACAGAAAGTGTTTCTGAAAAAAACTATTAGCTCACGTCAAATAGTTTTTATAAACAGTGTATTAACGTGCATGTATGTCACATTCCGCAATGTCACCCATTATATGCCATTTATAAGACACATTTATTAAGCCTTAATATATGAATGTATGTAAACCTGTGACAAGACTAACTTTTAAATAATTAACAATTAACTGTTGTGAAATTGCAGCCAAAATAGGAACACTGCAGTGTCAACTAGGTTGGATTTGGCCGTCAGTCAGCTGCTTATATTTACCATTCAAAGTCATATGATAGTGAAGATGTGAATGACACTGTGACACAACATCCCTTTGCTCTAATGGCATTGGATCTGGAGAGTGGGGGGAAGGGAAGAAGAGATAGAGTATAGTATTATCTTTTTCTCTTAATCAGCCAATAGGTCAGGATCTGATTGCAATGTCACAATCTTTGTTGTGAGAGTATTTTCAAAAGCTGTGTGAGGAAACTGCATTGGTGAGGAGACGACAAATTGATTAGTGTCCAAATAGTCCACACAAGATTGGCCCAAAGTCCCGATTTCACTGGAAAAATAGTGTTATGTAGTTGCGTTGTTCATGCTCCGATGGACACTTCTCTACGTGTTCATTAGCCTTAATACAACCATTTATTTATTTTCACACAATGGACCCAAAAATATCCAGAAAATATCCTGAAAATCACCACTGACCGATTGGTAGAAACAGAGAGGCATTGGACCAGCCAGACTGGCTGTAATTACACTAATCCTTAACATCTGCCTGCACAGCGCCTGCTAAGTTTGTGGTGACGGTTGGTGGATCCTCAGTTTATTTATTTTGACCAGATGAGCCCCTGGTATTTATAGCGGGGGTAAAATCCCCAGTTAGAGGTCAGTCCCAGTCCTGTGGTGGGCTCTATAGGGCCAGGGTCGGGGCGGGGAGACAAATTGCACAAAACTGACCTGACATTCTTCTTTCCCCATTTTGCAAAGGGTTGAGGTTGCTATCTCTAAATTGGCCCTAATAAAAAAGAGAGGGAGTGGCGGGGAGAGAGAGAGCGGGAACGAGTAGGAGAAAGGGGTGAAAGTAAAAAACTGGAGGTATTCCAAGGCTCCCCTGTGTCGTGCTGCTGTGTCATGGCATGGCTGTGTTGTTAGCCTGTTGGAGGCTGAGGGCAGTGCGTGTCGGGGATGTCCTAGGTGTGTTGTTAGCCTGTTGGAGGCTGAGGGCAGTGCGTGTTGGGGATGTCCTAGGTGTGTTGTTAGCCTGTTGGAGGCTGAGGGCCGTGCGTGTCGGGGATGTCAGGCGGTGTGTTGTTAGCCTGTTGGAGGCTGAGGGCAGTGCGTGTCGGGGATGTCCTAGGTGTGTTGTTAGCCTGTTGGAGGCTGAGGGCCGTGCGTGTTGGGGATGTCCTAGGTGTGTTGTTAGCCTGTTGGAGGCTGAGGGCAGTGCGTGTTGGGGATGTCCTAGGTGTGTTGTTAGCCTGTTGGAGGCTGAGGGCCGTGCGTGTCGGGGAAGTCAGGCGGTGTGTTGTTAGCCTGTTGGAGGCTGAGGGCAGTGCGTGTCGGGGATGTCAGGCGG